>JACAFY010015292.1:1349-17056 GCA_015252635.1 Dictyostelium capitatum | reverse complement strand
TTGTAGCATTCTCGAAAATAAATGGAACTACTGCAGAAAATTGTGGTACTTGAGTTTTCTTTCCAGTTGTTGGACATACAGTTGTTGATGCTGGAGTTGATGTTGGTTCAATTGCAATTTCCAAATTAATTAATGGACAGAAATTCTTTGCACTTTCAATAATATTACTTTGAATTGATAAAATGTATGAACCTGCTGAAATTGAAATGTAAATTAATTCCCTATTCTTTTTCCAAACTTGACCATTACCATATAGTGATACTAAAATGATTGCATCATCTTGTTGACCATTTACTCGAATGAAACATTCTTCAGTTGTAGTGAATGAAATATTTGTAAGTTTTGCATCAATCAAGTATAAATCTTGGACATGTAAATAATTATTTACAAGGAATCGAGAATTATCAAATGAAGCTGGTAAAATTTCACCATCACAATTGAAATAATCTTCTTCATCATTGATGAATTTAAATGAATTTTTGAAATTGAATGGAGCACAAGTCATATCAGTTGCTTCAGCATTGAATTCTGGAGAATAAATCCAAACAGTGTAAGTACCTGGTACCAAAGTAGCATGAATAACATTTCTATTTAATTCATTATCGCCAAAAACACAATCACTAACTGAAGTATCAGTTGAACCTTTGCATGTTAAACCATCACTACCATTACCAGTTTGAATTACCAATGATAAATCACCTGGAAGGAATTGATAAGCAATTTCCATATCAACCATTGCAATTAAATTTAATGAATCTGTTGGTGCAATAGTGAATGTTTTTGACCAAAGATAATTGATTTTGTTTGATGTTTTAGTTTGTAAAAGGAACATTACAGATGGATCATTCCATACGAAATTAGTAGTGATTGTATCTGGTAAATGAGTTACATCAGGAACTTTATAAGTACCACCTTTTGCTGGACAAAATGAACTTTGATCAGTGTTTAATTTAATGTTTGCCAAAGTATCAATTGAAAGTTCTAAATTGAATGTTTGACAAGCAGTCTCGATTTCACTCCAATTGTAATATTTGAAACTAATCATGTATGAACCTGCAGAAAGTACATCCAATAAAACTTTTTCATGATTAAATGTAATTGAATGATCAATTGCACCTGTTATTTCTTGAGTATCAGCAGAAACATTGTATAACCATAAACCAACATCCAATTGATGTGGTTCAGTGTAAACACGAAGTAATGAATTTTCAGTCAATGTAAAGTATGTATCATGACCACCACTTGCAATATCTAAATAGTAATCATCTTGAATATGAACTGATCCTTGATAACCAAGATATTCAATTGAATCCAATGATGTTGGAATAATTGGTGATAAACAGAAAGTATCTTGAGCATCTGTAGTTGGAACACATTTTGGATATCCTTCATAACCAAATGTGCATTGACCACATAATGAATCACCACTAGTGTAACCAATATTACATTGACATTCTGGATAACCATTTGCAGCAGTACATATACCATGACCATTACATGAATTTGAATCACATGCAACATTTGGTTGACAAGTTGTACCAACACCATGATAGCCAATTTTACATTTTGAACAATCACTACCTGCCCATGGATCATTACAAACACATTCACCATTATTACCACCACAACTACCATGACCAGAACAATTACAACTTAACATTGAATATCTATGAGTAACACCCGAATTTTCAGTAAATAATGCACTACCATTTGTTGTTACAAATTGAGAAGCATCAATAATTAATATATAAGATGCATCAAAAACGAATAGATCTGGTGAGAATGTAACAAGAATCTTCGCTGCTGTATATGTTGGTACTGCAGATGATACATAAATTTCATTGTATGGTGATTTAGTATTTGATAAATAAATTGCTTTCTTTGATTGTAAATAATCAACCAGTGGAGTATCCAATGAATCTTGTGGTAATGTGAAACTTTCACTAAAGAATACATTTAATGAGAGTGATTTATTTGGATTTAAATTTGAACCAGATGATGGAGTAATAGTTGTAATTCTTGGTGGTAAACCAGTTGATTGTGATTCACCAACTAATGAAAATGTGAAATAATGACAAAAGTTATTTAAACCAAATGTATTATAACGCATATCTTTAGATATATCCAAATAATAAAAACCAGCATCAACAATATAATTAATTGTATTATAAATGTCAAAATTTGAATCTGAATTCAATGGAATACTATCAAGTCCATTTGCAATTGGTGATACAACTTCACTTGTTGTACCTTGATGTGATACATTACTTAATACCATATTTAAATCATTTGTAAGGAAATCAAAACCAAGATTTGCATAAATTAATGTTGATGAAAATACAGTTAATTTCATACGATAAATGAATATTTGTGTTTTACTATTAGTATTTAATGAAATACGTTCAGCAGAGAAAAAGTAATTTGAAGAACGAATTGCAACATCTTTACCATATGGGAATAAAATTGTTTCTGGTGGTACTTGATCAACTTCATTTGGCATTGAAGTTGGACATAACAATGTATTTTGAATTGAATTTAAATTTGAAATTGCTAAATCCAAACTAAAGTAATTACAATTAACTTTTTTATTAGTTTTGAAATAACGAATTTCCAAAACGTATGGTACTGCTTGTGGATCTAATTTCCAAGCAATACTTTCAGTTGTCAATGAAACAATTGAAGAGTAAATGTATACTTTAGTTGTTGAATTTGGATAAATAAAGTAATCAATATCATTACCAGCATCTGCTCGAGAAAGTAAACGAAGATATGAAGTTTTAGTTGGATTAATGAATGAAATACGAGTTGAATTTGGTTTAATTTTACCAAGTTGTGATGGAATTAATATTTGTGCCGCTGAAAATCTAATTTCACCAGTTGCTGTTTGTGGACCACCATATGCTTGACCTGGATTACTTAAATCTGTTGGTAATTGAACAGTTTGTTCACATTGTAGTGCAATACCATTTGAAGAATTTAAATAGTATGAAAATGAAAATGGTGCACATTGAATGCCAATATATGGTGATGGTAGTTTATATGCATCATAAATTGATAATGCCCATGAACCTGGAGGAATTACAACATTTATAAAAGCTTCACCACCTTGATATAGTGGAGTATAACTATCGCGATGGAGTATAGTTTGACCTTGACTACTATAATTACCAGTGAGTTTCATTGCCATTGATGCAATTAAATCATTGTAATCTAAATTTGCATAGAAATGAGTATAGTTATCAGTTGTGAAATACAATATAGTTGGTTGAGTTGAAATATCCATTGAACGTGTAAATTGACCAGTGAATGGTGTATCAACTTCAATTGAAGTTGGGAATGCTGCACCATCAGTTGGACATGCAGTATTGATTCTTGCGATTGTAGCTAGATCATATATCTTTGCAATTGAAATGAATACTGGGAATGATGGACAATCTTTAATCATTGGAATTGGACCACCTAATCCATAATAGTAAAAAGTGATTACATATTTCGCAGCTTTTAATTGAACGAAAATAATATCTTCACCAATTTGTCTTGATGATGCAATTATTGAACCTGTACCACCTGGTTTAGCTAATGAAAGTACAACATTTATATCCATTGTTTTATGTGATGGAATGTAAATTCTAACCATTGAAGTATCAAATATTTCAAAGTTGACGATATCTTTACCAGTTAATACATCAGCCAATACAGTTTCTTGGAAATATAATGAAAACCCAGTTAATGGTGACATATAACCAACTGAATTCAATGATGATGGGAACATCAATACATCACATACAACGGTATCTTTATCAACATCAGTATCATCAACTAATTGAATTCCAACATCCAATTGATGTGCTGGTTGAATATCTAATGCCAATGAAAATGGTACACAACTTGGTTCATAATTTGTTACAGGGCCATTTTTTTTATAAATCCATATATTATATGAACCTGGTAATAAAACAGTATTTATATTTGAATGACCTTTAATAACATGTGTACCAATTGTACAATTACCACTCTCCAAACATAATAAATTGATTGGATCAGGTACATTTGTATTTTGAATTAATATACTGTATTATACATGTAATAATGTTAGTATATACACATGTGCATTCTAATATTATTATTACTACAACATACTTTAATGAACTACTAGTTAAAAAATCAAAACCTAATGAAACACCAATACCCCATTTATTTGAATTATCAAATGATGGTAATGTGAATGGTATATTTGCAACAAATTTATGTTTATCAGTTAAATTTGTACTATTATCAATGATAGCAATTATTTTACCAACTTCATGAACATCAGAATCATATTTAAATTTTCTAGTTGGTAATGATAATGATGAAAAATCAGGAGTTGGTATTGTTTGTTTGGTTGGGCATTTAAAATTTGAGGTTCTATATTGCATTTTTGACTAAAAGAAATGAAAAAATAATATTAGTATTAACATTATTATGAATGATACTTTATTATCATACTATACTATTTCAATTACTTACAAGTGGTGAAATTGCAATTTCTAAATCAAGTGTTTGACAATTTAAATTAATTGTTTCATTTTGACCAAAAAATAAGAATTTGACTGCATATGAACCTGGTTTAAGTTCATAATATAAATTTAGATCACCTTCATTAACATTTGATGCATGCTGTAATTTACCTCAACGATAACAAATGTTAATATATATATAACAATCATTATATATGAATATTAATATAAATTTAATAAGAAGATACATACAGTAAGTGGAGCTGTTTTATCATTTTGATACACCCAAATATCAATTCCAATTACATGTGGTGCAATGTAAATACGAAATCCACTTTGTTGAGTGACAGTCAATTTCATTGTATTTTGAAAGTTTTTAAAATCATAGTAATAAGTTTCATGAATGTGAAATTCACCATTGAAACCAATAAAATTTAAACCATTTAAATTATCTGGTAATGCTTGATATGGACAATTTTCATAATTTGTTGATCCACCATTGGTATTAATTGATTGTGATTCTACAATTGAATTACTACTACCATTCCATAAACATAGTATTACTAATACATATAAATAAAACAAAATATTTTTCCTTTATTGTTAATTTTTTTAAAAAAGTAAAACAGTCAGCAAATTTCACTTTTTCGTAAAAATTTTTTTTGATAAAATGAAAATAATTTATTTTTTTAATCATATCTATTTAATATACAAAAATATTATTATCTTTAATAATTTACACTACCTTTTTTTCATTTTATTGTTTTTTTTTTGGTATAACTTAATTATTAATAATGATTATGCACCAGAAAAAAAAAATAAAATAAAATAAAAAAAAAAAAAAATTCTCAAATTTTTGTACAATCCTCGTTATCCAAGACCAAACTTTAATCAAAAATAATTATCAGAGAATAATGGATGAAATCTGATTGTGATGCGATTTTTTTAGTTGTTTTTTTTTCTATTTTTTTAATTTTTTTAAATTTTTATTTTTTTTTGTTTTTTCATTGCATTAATTGGCATATGCCAAAATTCAAAAACAATTGTGTAGGTGTCATATTTTTTTTTGGAACCAAACGACTTTTTTTTGATAACAACAAACAAACTTTATATGTATTTTTTAATTTAATTAAATATGGATGTATAATTGTAAATGAAAAAAGATTGTCAAGAAGTAAGTCGCAAACTACGAAAAACAAAAAAAAAATCATAATTATTATCAGATGTTTTTTATTATTATTATTTGTAATTTATTATTTATTATTTTTTACTTTTATCATTTGAAAATCTATCCAATACAAATGAAACAGTTCTTCTAGCTAATAAACTTCTTTGAGAAGGTGGAGTTGATGAACGTTCTGTTAATGGTGGTGAAACTTGTTCGTGAATTGTACCCAACGCCAATGGAGCAGGACTATTATTATTTGAGCTACTTGAATGATTTGAACTATTTGAAGTGTTTAAACTATTACTACTTGTGTTATTATTATTATTATTATTATTTACATTATTACTATTATTATCTGATGATGTATTGATTAAATTATTATTACTATTACTCATACTATTACTTATACTATTATTACTATTGTTGAACATTAAATTTGATCTTTCATTAAGTGTCCAAACACAAATTGAAGAATCCCAACTACCTGACCAAACTTGTTTTTGAATTTGTGGAATGTTGTTGTTAACACTACCAATTGATGAAGTTGAAACATTACTACCACCAACATTACCACCACTACTACTACTATTACTGTTATTACTATTAATAGTACTTAAACTATTATTTGAATTTGATAATGAACCCAATAATTGAGAACCATTATCAATATATACAAAACTACTAATTGCATCTTTATGTTTATGAGTGTTTTCACTGACCATACGATAATCTTTTGTTGACCAAATTTTAATCGAACAATCCCAACTACCAGACCAAACGAAATCACCCACTAATTCCAATGTGAAAATTCTAGATGAATGAGCATTTGGAATAGTGTGAACCAATTGACAAGTTGAATTCCAAATTTTAATGGAAGCATCAGAAGAGGCAGTCCAAGTTTGATTTTCAACTTGAATCATAGCATGAATAGTTCTATCGTGTGCTTTAATCATTTGAACTACACGAAGTGAATTAACATCAACACGTGCAATATTACCAATTGTAGCAACCCAAACTTCATGTTCTCTTTTCAATAGACATTCAACTGGACCATCCAATGATATTTTACCCTTGTATTTGATTTTCTTTTTCAAATCGTAAATGTGAATTGTATTTGAAGTTGTACCAATCCACATTGTATTTCCAACTCTAGTAATGCATGTTGGACCATCAATTGGATAAGTTTTAATCTTTTGATAGGTATCAGTATCCCAAAGTGTTAATGTATCATCAGCAGAACCACACCAAACTATATTCATGTAATTGTAAAGACAATGAATTCTTTTCTTATCTTTGTTTGCTTCGAAAAGACGTTGAATGTATTTCTCTTGACCTTCAATTTTCCATGTTGAAATGAAACCATTACCTGTACCTGCCCAAACAAAATTTGTACCAACTTTAATTAAACATTGAATGGTACCTTGGTTTGGTAACAATTCACGATTAAATTCATTTTGGAATGGTTGAAGTGATATGGATCCTCTTCTACCACCAGAACCACTACCATTTATACTACTATTGGTATGATTCAATGTTGTATACATGATCTTTTTATTGGTTGGAGTTGATGATTGTGATGTTGGTGAGCTTAAATTTGGTAATGCATCAATTAATGCACCCAAACCAATTTCCAATTGAATTTGTGATTGTGAATGTTGAATTGGTGAAATTGGATTTGATTTACCACCACCACCACCACTATTACTAACAATAGTACCACCATTACCATCATCATTTGTTCTTGATCTATTTCTTGGTGTTGTTGGTGCTGCTGTTGAATTGTTGGTTGCTGTATTATCAATATCTAATAAATCCGAAGCAACACTTGTTGAATGACTAATTGTATCACATTGTGATTTACCACCACGATAACTACTACTACCTGCACTATCAGTTGATAATTGTCTCTTGTGATTGTTGATCACACTTGGTGATAATAAATTACCAGTACTGCCACCATCAATTTCATTGATTGTTGATAAATTTAATGGCTTTATGTTTGAAAGGTAATTTGCAGTTGTTGTATTTGCAATGGTATTTGGTGATAATAATTTCGATGGTGAAGATTGATAAATGTTTGATAAATGTAAATCTGGAAATAATGATTCAACAATTTTAATTAAACGTTCTTGAATATCAACAAACTTTGGTCTTGAAGATGCATCATTTTGCCAACAATCAACAATCAATTTCGAATATAACTCTGGACAATCCAATGGAATATCAGGACGTTCACCAGCAATTACTTTTTCTTCAATTAATGTCATGAAACCAATTTCACCGAAATAATCTTTACGAGTAAGTAATTCATATAGAATTACACCAAATGCATATACATCAGTTTGAGTGGATGCTTCTTTTGATTTATTAAGAATTTCTGGTGCTAACCATAATGGATTTTCAACACCTCTATTGGTGATTGTATGTTGTAAACCAGATAAACCAAAATCAACCACTTTTGCAATTGTGACTGCATTTTCATCAATGGATGCCAAAAGAATATTTGGTGATTTTAAATCACGATGAATAATTGGTGGAGTTGATGAATGTAAGAATGCCATACCAGAAGCAATATCCAATGCAACTTTTAATCTAAATAACCAACCCAACTCTTCTGCTTGATCAGATTTATGTAGAAAACTGTGAAGATTACCATGTGGTAAATACTCTGTAACAATACATAATGGATCAAGACAAAGACCTTTCAATTGGACGATATTTGGATGTTCCAATTCTGACATTACCCAACATTCTCTTCTAAATTCATTAAATGCTTTTGACAATGAAATATCATTGATTTCAACAGGACCATCTAAATTTTCAATGGTTTTTAACTTTTTAACTGCTACAGTTTGATTTTCCCAACGAGCACGATAAACCAATGCTGCACCACCTTCACCAATTAACTCTTCCAAATACAATTGATCAAATGGAATTTTAGCACCAGTGAAATTGGACATTACTAAATCTGGTACAAGTAAATCTGTTCTAACATTTGCATCAAAAGTAAGACATTTCAAATAACCAGTACCTTTGACAGCAGCATTTTCACAAACTTCCAATGGGAAATAGTAAATTTGAGGTAATGATAAGAAAATACAATGATAACATGGTACATATACAAATGTAGGTAATTGAAAACTATCATCTAACAACGATTGAATTGTTTCAATTACATCACGTGACAATGTTGCTGAATTTACACCATTACCACGTACAGTGAATGAAAGTGATTTCTTTGCATTGTTCATTTCTAAAAATATAGTTTCTTCACCGTCATGAGATGATAAAATCATACCATTCTTCCAATAACATTTTGCTTCAACACGTGCAAAATTTAAAATTCTAACCATTAAACGTGAAAAGAAACCATTTGGCACAAATTCAAATTGATAAATTCTACCAAATTGACGTACATTTTGATTGAATACACCCCATAATGATGGAAATATTGCTGGCCTATCATTGAGAAGTAACGATGGAATTAAACTTGTACCCGCTTCAAATGAATTTCCATCTGGAACTGAAAGATTATATGAAATTTCAAATTTTTCCAACAATGATATTAAATGTGGATGTAAATTGGTTGGATATTGTGGTGGTCTCCAAATTTGTTTTAAACTTTTATGCATCAATATACCATCTTTAGCATAACTGTGTTTAGTGGTGATAATGGATGATAACATTGTTGTTATCCATTGTGGATCTAAAATTACAAATTGTTTTAATCCAGGTTCCTTTGGAAAATAAACCAGTGAGCCCAATTGATGTAAAAACATTGTTGCACGTAATAATTCAGCTTCATCAGTAATTGTACAAATGGTACCCATTTCAATGAATTCATTCCATGGAATAGTTGGTATAATTCTCTTTTTAGTTTCCTCCTTTACCAAATTTTCCAATAACATATATGATCTTGGTAAAGATTCACCCATATTGGATTGTGATTGTACTAATGTTTCCAACTTTTCACGAAGACTTGTAATACCTTTACCACTGGTACAACTAACTAATTTGATTGCTTTAATATTTTGATAACGTGCTAAATACTTTTCCTTCATTCTTTTCTTTTGCATTTTAGCTGTTGTTCTATTAACATCATCCAAATGAGTACCAACAATGATTATTGGTGCATCTTTTGCACGTGTTGTAATTGATTGAAGCCAAAATTCAACACGAGACTCTTCTTCTGCCAATGCACAATTCCATGCAACAATGTAAACCGAACGTTCCGATAAAAAGAATTGATGAGTTGTATAGTAAATTTCTTGACCAGCAAAATCCCAAATACTCAATGTGATATCTTGTTTCTTTTTAACCATACGATTATGATTATTTTCATCAATTTCTTCGAAAAGACAAGAGAATACCCATTGATCAATTGCAATACCATCTGTTGAAATGTTTGGTCCATTGGTTGATGTTTTCTTTTTCTTATCTTTCAATGTTTTGAGCAGTGTAGTTTTACCGACATTTTCTTGACCAACAATCATCAATTTCATTTTATAACATTGTTCTTGACCTTTAATTAAATCTTTCAAATAGAGTAATATTGGTTTCAATCCCAATGAAATGATTTCAGGTGGTGGTGTTTTCAAACGATTATTATTCTCTAATTTCAATTCTGTTAAATTCAATAGTAAACCCATTGTTGGACGTAATGAAACCAATTGATTACTATTTAAATTCAATGAAACCAAATTTGAAAGTTGACCAATTGATGCAGGTAATGATTCCAATTTATTTTTACAAACATTTAAAAATTGTAATTTAACGAGTGCATTCATTTCATTTGGTAAAAATTGTAATTGATTGCCTTCAATGTGTAAACGTTTTAAATTAACAAGGAAACAAACTTCTCTTGGTAATTCAACCAATTGATTAAATGAAATTGATAGCTCTTCCAAACAAGTTAAATATCTAAATGACATTGGAAGTGTTTGAAGTGAATTGAAATCCAAATATAATTTTTCCAATGATTTTAATCCACCAATTTCCTTTGGCAATTCACTGATACGAGTTTGATTTAAATTGAGTATTCTAAGTTTTGTTAAATTTGTTGGTACATTACTTTGACTACTACCACTACCGCCAATTGGATTTGATAAATCTAATTCTGATAAATCCAATTCAACCAATTCTTCCAACAACCCAATTACTTCTGGTATAGTTGAGAATCTATTGTTTTTCAAGTATAATTTCAACAATGAACCTTTAAACAATGAAAATTCCATTGGTAAATCAACCAATTGATTCGATGATAAATTCAATTCTTTAAGATTTGTTAATTTCTCTGCAAGCAATACAACGGTTTCAATTGGTAAATTTGTAATTGAATTCTCTTCAAATGATAATTTCTCCAATTGAACCAATGATGATAAACTACATGAAATTGAATTTAAATTGTTTTTTGATAGATTTAATTCTTTTAATCCAATAAGATGATACAATGTACTTTCCAATGGTAAATAGTATAAACGTTGATTAGATAAATCCAATACCTCTAAAAATGGTAACAATTGAGAAGCAGTTGTAGTGAATGCACTATTTACAGTCATTTCAATATCCAATAATGAAAATTTGATTCTATCTTCAAACTGTTCAATTGCCAATAACGATTTATAACAATAACGATAGAAATATTCATTCCACATTGTATCTTGGAATACACGTTGACACTTTAAATGAACAACACCATTGTTTGGACGATAAAATGGATTTGTGAAACGAGATTGATGTAATTGTTGAAATGACCAAAATGATTTAGTTGAAGAGTAAACATTATTTTCAACACGTTCTTTATAGTTATTACATAAAAATGTACCAAAACGACTATTGTAAACATTATCCAACAATATAAGTAAATAATATTCATTAAATTGAAAATGTAATGGAAACTCTTTCCAAATTTGCCAAACACAAAATATAAATTGAACGAAAATTGGTGAAAATGAATCATCATTACCTTTGTGATGACAACGTTTTGAAAATGGATAACCATATGATAACCATTCTTTTTCAATTAACACACGGAAACCATCAATTGTTCTATAGTATGGATCAAGTAATAGTTGAGCTAAACTTGTCAATTGTAACTCTATATCAGGACCACCTGAATTTTGAATTAACACTGATCTACCTTGATCAACATGCATTGCAATGTTTATAGCAGCTGATAAAATTGGTTTCAATGGATCTAACCAAAAGAATCTAATTGTTTCTGACCACTCAGAATCTGGATTACCCAAATGTAAATGAAGTAAACGATTAAATCTTTCCTTGACTTTAGTTGGTGGTGGTAAATTTAAAAATTCAATTTGACATCCAATCATTGTTGATGAATATGAACCACTTGAACCTGTATCGAATACATTTAACATACTACTACTTTTAATGTCTAATATAGCTCTAAGAAAGTCAATATCTTCTTGACAAACTTGTGGTATAGATGATGAACTAATTGTTTGATGAATTCTTGGTGTTGAAATTTGTGGTGATTGAATTGATGATGAATTTGATGATGGTGGTAATAATGTTGATTGATTTTGTTGTTGAATTATTGGTGACTGTACATTTGGTGTGTTTAAGCTGTTGTTGTTGTTGTTGATTAATGAATTTGATGAATTTGGTAGATTACCACTACTAACTGATATTGGTGATTGTTGTGTCGGTATATTTATTTGTTTCAATGATGATACACCATTATCAATTGTACCAGAACGACCTGTATTTGGTGAATTTGGTGAAAGTAAATAATTACTACTGTTACTATGATTTGAATCTTCTGGACAAGTTGCACGAGTAATGGATGATTTTTGAGTTGGATGTGACCATGCTAAAACAGGGAAACCATAACTACGATAATAAGCAGATGTTACAACAATGGTATCATTTATTGATTTTGGAACAATGGATGTTGTTGGATAATGATCACAAAGTTTTGAAATGGTTGTTGTTCTCCAATGATCCCATGAAACTCCAATTCTATTGTATTCATTTAATAATTGTGTATCTGGAAAACATTCGGTATTTGAAAATGCAGATTCTTTACTATTGTATGCAAATATTGTATCCAATGTTGGTACTGAACATTTTGTTAACAAATCTCTAAATCTACTTAAAAATGGTGAATTTGATGGAAACCCAATGATTTTGCAACGAAAATCTTTACAATAAACTTTAAAACTATCATAAAGTTGACCTGTTTTAACCATTTTCCATCTATATATCATTGAAAGTGGTATTTCTGTGTTATCCAATGTTGATAATTTATTATTTAATAATGGTTGAGTTGTTGGCTTTGATGTTGCAGTTGATGATGAATTGTTATTGTTATTTGTTGTACCATTATGATGGTGATAATGATTATCTGTATGATTTGTTGATGATGTATTATTACTGTTATTTAAATGATTTGTAATATTAATACCACTACCTGATGTATGAATTGGTGAAGTTGGAATCGGAGTATTTGAATTTGAAGAAGATGAAGTTGTACTACCACCATTACTATGTATAGTTGATTGACTACCATTGTTAAATTGTGACATTAATGATAGAATCGATAGATTTTGAGTTGATGCAAATGATGAAACTGAATTTGATGAAGTGGAATTTGGTATTGTTGAATTTGATGTATTTGAATTTATAAACAGTATTCTGAAATTAGTTACCCAAATTTCACCCAAATATGCTTTGGTTGGTGGAAAATTACATTTATCAATACAATAGATGTTATCTGCTGAAAACAATATTTTTTCACCCTCCAATTGTTGTATTTTTAAATGTGAAAACAACAAGTATGTTGGAATATTTTGAATTAAATCAATGGCAACCTTTTTACATAAACTATTCTCTGTATTACTTAATGATCTATTATGATGACCACCACCGCTTGAATTAAAATCTGTACTATGTTGTCTATTAATTTGAATTGTTGGTGTTACTGTTGTTGTTGTCGAAGCATTAATTGAAAATGATGGTAATGATGATGATGAAACTGTACCACCAATATGATTTAATAAAGAACCACCACTATTCTCTCTATTATATTTGATTGCTGCTGCATTTGTTGATTGAAAATCTGGACTTTCATCACCAATTGAATTTGATAAATTACTGTTGTTGTTGTTACTGTTTGGTGATAAAATATTACTTAAATTTTGATTTGAAGCTGATGAAGAAATGGTTGGTGAAGTTTGTTGAGTTGGTGGTAATGGAGGCGGATCTAATAATACATTTCCTAAAATGAAAGGACCAATCACATTTGAAATCATTTCTAATAGGTTTGAGTCACGTTGAGTTTGATTAAATAGAAATAACATTATATGTTTCAATATTATTCTATTTTTTACTGGTATATCGTAAAATGCATTTGATCTATTTTCAAACGCTTGTTGTGTTGATTGTTGTTGTTTTAAATATGTAGTATACAATGAATATGTGAATGATGTTTGTGAAAATATAATTTGTAATAAATGTAATATAAAACTACATAGTATTTTTGGATTCTTTTGATGTGTTGGTATTTCAATATTTATACTATTATGAATGCTACCTATACTACTTGATGAATTCGTTCCACCTATAAATCCACCACCACTACTACCTATATTTATATTACCACTACTTGTTGAATTTGAATTTGATATACTATTTAGCCCACCACCACCACTATTACTCATACCACTGTTTAAACTATTACTGCTCGTATTACTTTCACTATTTGTTAATACAATTTTAACTAGATCTGAAATTTCTGATTCATTACCAACATATTGAAATAATGATACTATATCTTCTATATCTGTATTGGGTAATTTTGTCATATAAGTATATATGTACATTTAAATATATGTATATCCACACTATATCATAACAAATATAACATACCTTTATTTTGATTGAAACTATTTGTTAATATTTCAAACGCTTTAAATAATAAACCTAAATCATCGATTTGATTTTCAACTTCTGATATCTCTGGTGCAGATTTATCATCACCTAATTTCATTTCCAATGTTGACATTGAAAACAATGTTTTAAATATACTTTCTGGTTTCTTTTTTGATGTTAATTTTGCATTTGATGGATTTGATTTCTTTTGTCTTTTTTTAAATATTAATTCATCCTATAAACAAATATTGATATTAGTATATATATTTATGATTCACTATACTATTGAAACAATATTGATATTTACATTATTCTTTATATTATACGATGATAATGATTTATTTAAATCCGATAAAACATGAAATGAAATTGTTGATGCTTTTTGTGGTACTATCAATTGAAATTGTGATGGATCAAAATCTGATCTACCAAATTTATCCAATAAAAGACGTGACATTTCTCCAATTTTAGTTGTGTTATCCACTCTAACTATCTTTTTCAATGTATTTCCATCTGGTATATGAAATTCAATAGAAATGTTTAAAATTTCCATTGTTTATAAATGTATATGTATATTTATTTGTATTGTGTATTGTGTATTTGATATAATATTATGTGTATTATGTGTTATGTGTGTATTTTAAAAAAAATAAAATATTTTAATATGTACACTTTATACGTGTGTTTATGTGTGATTTTTATGTGTTGTTTGTGTGTTTGAAATATTTTTATACATTTAAAAAAAATTAAAATTAAAAAAAATTCAAAAAATTTAAAAAAAAAAAAAAAAAAAAAAAAAAAAAAAAAAAAAAAAAAAAATAAAAAAAAAAAAAAAAAAAAAAAAAAAAAAAAATAAAATTATTGAGGGTACACCATTGACAAACAATAGTATAAAATATATGTTCGCAATTCTTTCAAATAATAACAATAATAACATATGCTTTAAATTTGGTATATTTCCAAATTGTGATAATTATAATTAATATATTATAATATATTATATGTACCTATATTTATATAAATACATGCAATAATACTGTATTAAATAAAAAATTTTATTCCAAACTTTTTTTTTTTTTTTTTTTTTTTTTTTTTATGTGAATAACGGGGTTATATTTGCATAATGTTAAAATGGTGTGGGTTTT
>JACAFY010015281.1:26023-37630 GCA_015252635.1 Dictyostelium capitatum | reverse complement strand
GGCGTTTGTTTAAACAACCCCCGATCTTTTTACCCCAAAAAAAAAAAAAAAATAAAAAAAAAAAACAAAAAAAAAAAAAACAAAAAAAAAAAAAGCGAGAAAATGAAAAAAAAAATAAAAAAAATAAATAAATAAATAGATGAAGAAAAATGTATGACCTTTTTATTTGTTATTTATTTATATATGTTTAAAATTAATTTTTATTTATTTTATTTTATTTTTATTATTATCAAAAATCAAGAAATAATTTATTTTTTAATTGCTATGGTATCAAAAATCAGTTGAATTATTTCGTTTACGCAATATTTTATTTTCATAGTTATTATTATTATTATTATTTAAATCAAGTTATAATCAATTTGATAGGAAGGAATAATTATACAGGTCACACAAAAAAATTAAGATTACAAATGTTATAATTACAAACAATTTTACAAAAATATACAATTTATAATAATAATATAGATTACAGTATTTTAAGGCGCAAGTTACTAAATGAATAAGTATCATTTGTATAATAAACTAAGAATATATATTTGTATTATTTCATAAATTCATAATAGTTAATTAAGAAACACACCATATTAAAATAAATGATTTTATATAATTCCCCAACACACACCAAAATACCATTTTACACTTTTAAATGTAATTCACCAAAATACAATCTTCAATTAATTAATTCATTCCATTTTCAACCCCCCATACAAAGCCATTAAATATAGTTATATAAATAATATATAAATAATAGATATATAAAAAAAATAGAGAATTTGAAAGTAAAAAAAAAAATAGAAAGAGAAAAAGAAATTGAAAGAGAAAAAGAAATTATAGAAAAATGTATTTTAATAAGAAAAAGAAAAAGAAAAAGAAAAAGAAATAAATATAATTAGTATGTAGTATTGTATTTTTTAAAATATAATATAATAAAAATTGAATTTGTTTTTTTAATATTATTGATAAAATTAAATAATAAAATAATAATTTTTTTTTGTATGTTTTTAAATTTAAATTATTAAATAAAATATTTTTTTTTTTCAAAAATAAATAATAAATATTAATATAATTGATTTAAAAAAAGATAAATCTTTAATTTACAAGATTTTAAAAATTGACATAAGAGAATTTTATTTAATGCATTGTGTGAATATTTACATACATATGTATTTTAATAATGAAAGAAAAAGAGAAAGAGACACTCTAGAGTTTATGTGTTTATGTTACTAATTGTGTGTGTTTAATTTTTTTTTTTTTACCAATAAAACATATAACCTTTAAATTATAAAATTTTATGTAATAGTTAAAATAACGTCTTGGTTGGTGGTTATGTTTTTTTTTTTTCAATATTATTAATATATAAATGATAATAAAAAGAGAGGAATATCTGTTTACACTTTAATTAAAAATTATTATTATTGTTTATTATTATTATTTACAAAAAAACAATAATGTTAAACAGTCTATATTAATAGATGGTAATAGAAATAAAAATAGAGAGAAAGACGAATAATTTTATATAAATTATTTTTATTAAATTCCATGAATATTTAAAAATTACAGTAGATTGTGTTTATGTGTTGCTTTAAAAGACACATAAACATATACAATTACTAGATGTATATATTGTTTATTCTTTTAATAATTAATTAATTAATTATTTTTAAAATTCTTAATATTAAATTTCTTATTATCAAATATCGTGAAAAAGGATAAAGTTGTGTTGTTATTGTACTTATTGTTGTTGTTGTTGTTGTTGTTGTTGTTGTTGATGTTGTTGATGTTAATATAAAGTAGTATAATACTATGATTGATTAAAAATAAATTAAAATGGGCGGAAAATTAATTTCCCAGTGGTTGGTTGGTAGTTTTAAATTAATTTTTTATCATCAAAAAACTCTTAACCCTCACACACATTAACACACACACACACACACACATAAATAAAACAATGTTTTTTGTTGGACAAGTTTGAATTCATATTATTTTTATTTTTAGGAAATAAATTTCAATTTTAATGGGGGTTATAAATAAAAATTAAATAAAATAAAATTTAATTAAAAATGAATAGTGATATTAAAAAAATTAAATGACAATATATGTGTTTTTCCCTTTTTTGATGCTTTAATTCAATAGTAGATAGATTTATTTAAAAAAATAAAAAAAAGTACTTGGTGTGTGTGTGAATGTGTGTTTGAATGTGTGTGAATCAAAAATAAACATACAAACAATTTAAAAATTAAACAAAACACACACACACTTATATATATTACATATACTAACTCACAACAATACATTTATTAATTTACTAATTTGTATATATGTTGTTTTATTCCACTAATTACTTTTTATATAAAATATTATGGTGATAAACAGATAAAAAACCCTATTCCTTTTTCATAGTTTCCGAATTAAAATTTTTTGTCGGAATGTTTTTCAAAGAGATAGATTGACAATAGTGTGGCATGTGTGGTATTGTTAATTTAGATTGTTTGTTTTTATTTAAATTTATATATTTATATCTTTAGTATACATAAAAGTTATATTGTGGTGTTTTAATACACTATTATTTTTTTTTTAATTGTTTTTTAAACTAAATAATTTTCCTGCCCCCCAAAATAATTTGATGTGTGTGTGATTGATTGTTTATTATTATTATTATTATTATGGGGAATAAAATACATAATAATAATAATAATAAAGTATAAAGAATTATAAAATTATTAAAATTACATCGGTTTATAATAACAATAATAATATTTTCAAATGTAATCTATTAAAAATATATATTTTTTAAAATAAGAGGTGTGTGTGGCGGATATAATTATATAAAATTTGATTAAAATAATAAAAGAAAGAATGGGATAACACATATATTGGTAGATCAACAATAGTGGTGTGTGTGTGTTGTGTGTGTGGTAATACAATTGTAGTGTAATAAATTTATATAATTTATTTAATTATTAAATTAAAATTTAAATATATATATAAAATTTAATAAAAAAAATAAACTATTTAAGTCCAAATTATTTTATCTTTTTTAATCATTCAATCAAACAAACAAAAAACAATAACCAACAATTTAAATAATTAAAAATTTATAGTTTTAAGAAAAAAAATCAAATTTAGAATCAAAATTTATTTTTTTTCAGCTCCTACTCTATAAATCTAAAATCATTTAAATATTTCATAGTTTTTTTTAATCACCCCACAAAACAACAACTTAACATTACTTTTTTATCATTACTTTTTTATTTTCTCAACTTATTTAATATTTATTTGTATTTTTTCAAATTATTTTTAATCTCAACTTTTGTGTAATTAAAAATAAAATGTATTATCGTAAATTTGTTTGTCTTTTATTAACACTTTGTGTTTTTGGTTCAAGTGTAGCCAATAGTCGTACTGTAACATTAGATGGTACATCATGTGGTAAATGTCAATTGGAATCAATGCTTTCAACAATTGCAGGTGGAGCATTAAGTCAAATTGATGATGTTGTAATCAAAGGTGTACCAAATGCAATTTACACTATTAGTAAACCAGTTATTTGTCGTGCAATGAACATTACAAGTGGTACTGTCAATTTAGCATCAACAATGGATTTAAGAGGTAATTTATGGATTGCAAATGGTGCAAGTTTAGTAATTAACGGTGTAATCAAAGGTGCATCAAACATTTTAAATGTTGATGGTTCAATTTTAATCAATGGTGGTAATTCAATTGTTGGTCAATTAAATTGTGCTGGTAAATTAAATATCAATGCAGGTTCATTGACTGTCAATGGTCTCTTAGCAGCAGCTGGTTCATTACCAGTTGTAAGTGGAGCTGGTCAATTAATTAACAATGGTAAATGTATTTTCAATTCAGTTCCATCTGTTGTTGGTAATGCTCAATTCATTGTAAATGGTGCTACTCAATTAACAAAAGGTATCTCTTGTTTAGATAAAGCAATCGTTAATGTAAATGCTGATGCAAACTTAAATATCATGGGTGGTAATTCAATCTTTTCATCACCAGTTGCACTTGCATCAAATGCTGGTTTAGTATTAACTGCTGGTAATTCAGTATTCAATGGTGTAAATGGTGCTGCAGGTTCAGTAATGACAATTGTTAATGGTGCTGCAAACATGAATGGTCCATCAAAATGTCACAATATTGATCTCACTGGTACTGGTTCAATCAATGTCAACGCAAACACAATCCTTAATGCAATTAAAGCTGCTGCAACTGCAAATGTTAATGTTGCAAGTTCAGGTGTATTAAATGTCAACGCAAAAGCTGATATCAACTCAATTCTCAACTTAAAAGATACTTCATCAATCATCATTGCCAATAAAGCAACTGCCAACTTATTAGGTGGTGTAAATTCACAAGCTCAATCAACAATTCAAGCATTAGACAATTCAATCTTAAACATGGGTAAACAATGTACTACTTCACAACCAATCATCATGGGTAAACAAGCTGTTTTAAACGCAATTGCAGGTGCTCATCAATGGACAAACGGTATCCAATCTCAAGTCAACTCAATTGTAAACATTGGTTCAGACTCTAAAGTCACTGCAAACAAAGATTGTACATTTGGTGCTCTTAACTTAGCAACTGGTGCAAACGTAAATATCAACTCTGGTACAACCGTAGTAAATGGTCCATTATCATCAGCTCAAAACTCAGCACTCGCAGTTACAAATGCAATCCTCAACTTAAAAGCAGACTCAACATTAAAAGCTCCATTAGATATTAACACTGGTGCTAAAGCAATCTTTGACGCAAAAGCTGATTTATTAGCAGGTCTTAAAGCACACGCTGATGCTCAAATTGACATTAACAAACAAGTAAACATTTTAGGTTCATCAGATATTAAAGCATTAACAAATTTAAATGCTGATTCAGTTTTAGTTTTCGGTGGTGCTAAAGATATGGTTCACAAATGTTCAGGTGATTTAATCGCAGATACCAAATCAACATTAAACGTTGCAAATGGTGCAATCTTACATCTTGATGGTCAAGCTAACTTAAACGGTATTCATAAATTAATTGACGGTTCACAAATCATTGTAAATGGTGATGCAAACATTGTCACTGGTCTCCAATCAACTGGTTCAGCTTTATCTCACTTAACTGTAGGTCAAACTGGTTCATGTATTCTCGGTAATTTACCAATGCCATCAATGCCATCTTTCCCATCAATTCCAGGTTTCCCATCTTTCCCATCATCAGGTAATCAACAACCACACGATCAACAACCATCAAACCAACAACCACACGGTCAACAACCATCAAACCAACAACCAACAAATGGTTCACCATCATCAATCAACGGTAATATCATCATTAATGCAGGTGGTTCATTAGACGTCCTCGGTAAAGTTACATGTGGTAATACATTACAAAATATGGGTTCATTAATGGTTACTCAACCAATTGTTGTCTCTGGTCCATCATTCTCTCAAGTTGATGCTAAAGCAGTCTGTAATTTACTTGCAGGTGGTTCAATTGAATCAAAAGTTATTGATTTCACTAAAGGTACAATTCAAGGTGTTGGTGCTCTTAAATGTGGTACATGTAATCTTGCAAACAATATCGCAGCAAACTTAAATGTTGTAGGTAATGTTAAAATGGCACCAACTGCAGTTGTATATGCAAACATTGATGCTTTAATTGCCGCTGCTGCCTCAAAAGCAAATCAAGGTACTAAACAAGTCACTGATAAAGCTGGTCAAGCACTCGCAATGGCTCAACAATTTGTTCCAATGATTGCATGTTCAGGTACTGCTGATATTGCAGGTAATTTACAAGTAGTTGCTTCAGCTGCCAATCAAGCTAAAGTTGATGCAGGTACTGTATTCAAATTCATTAGTGCTCCAGTTGTTAAAGGTAATCTTTCATCAGTTACTTGTTTAACTTCAGGTGTTGCTCAAACTGCTCAAGGTGCCGCAGCAGCTGCTGCATCTAAAGTTTGGTCTTTAGTTCAATCACCATGTAAATGTGATTGTGGTGTTAGAAAGAATTAAACACACACACTAATCTTTAACCAACAACAAAAACAACAACAACAACAATATTTTTTAATATTATGATTATTATTACACAAAACAAAACAAATATAAATAAAAATTAATTATATATTTATCTATAACAAAAAAAAAAAAAACAGCAAGAAAACAATATAAAATTTAAATTTTTTTAAAAAATAAAAAAAAAAAAAAAAAAAAAATAATTTTTTTTTTAAAAATATAAAAATTATTAAAAATTAAAAAAAATCTTTTTTTTTTTTTTTTTTTTTTTTTTTCATTTTTTAAAATTTCTTACTTTTTTTTATAACGTGATTAAATTGATTTTCATGTGAGATGATAGAATGAAACAATTATTATTTATATTTTTAATAGTTGTATTTTTATTTATAAATTCAACAAATGCATATAAAAATAAAGAAATAGTTAGAGTTAATTTACAAACTATGGTTGGTACTGTAAGTATTATATACATATTGTGTTGAAACATAATGTTTAATATATATATATATATATATATATATTATATATTAATTATTTATTTGTAAATACACAGGGTGGTACAATTGAAAATCATGATATATCATCAAAATTAGCACCTAGATTTAATACAGATTTATCAAAAAGATTATTAGCAATTGAAACTGGTGATGGTAAAAGAAAAGTAGAAATTTTACCAAATGTATTATATAGAATATTATTTTCATTTGATAATGATAAATTTAAAACAAGTTGGATAACAGTTTGTGATGGTAATGGAACATATTTAAATCATATTGATTTCAACTTTATTTATTCAAATGATAAAATATTAGATTTAAAATGGCATTTAGATTGTATGTAATTACAAGTAAATAGTATATTTATATATACAATTCAACATACACACACACACACTAATCTATATAAATTACATTAATTAGATAATACAGAAGAAGTACATCATAAAAAGAAACCATCAGATTTTTATATTAAATATAGATGGAATGAAATTAAAGATAAAGATTTATCAATGGGATTAGGTGTATTATTTTTTTTTGGTTTTATAATTAGTTCAATATCAATATTACATATAATTTCACAATCAATAACTCCAAAAAAGATTTTAAATACCTCAAAAGCATTACCTTCATTTTATAAACAATCCGATAATAATAATAATAATAATAATTATTATAATAATAATAATAATAGACAACAAACACAATATAATTTATCACCACCATCTTCAGTATTATCATACCAAGAAGAAAGTAATTTTATAGATACAAGTAAATCAACACAACAACAACAACAACAACAGCAATCATCAACATATATACAATCACCAACAATTGCAAAAATTCCATCAGAAGAATATGGTGATGAAGATATACCTAATATTGAAGAAATGGAAACATTAAATTAAAATAAATTTTATTTTTAAAATATATGTATGTATATATATATATATAATATGACAAGTAAAGTTTATTTTTTACTATAATTAAAACTATTGTTATTTGTTTTTGAGGAAGAGGAAGTTGTTGATACACAATTAAATTGAAATTTAGAATCAACAATTTTAATTGAATTTAATTTATCAGAATAAAGTAATTGATAATTATCGAGTAGTGTTGTAATTACATTATTTATGATTGGAATTTTGAGAGAAGTTTCAATTGTTTGATTCTTTGGTTTCAATAAATTTGGAGCGAAAACAATTGCTAAATTGATTGAACTCATTTTATTGGTTTCATGATTTGCAGCAACTTGAGTTAATAACAATAAAACCAATTGAAGAATATTTTGATTAACAATTGGTATTGTTGAAAGTAGTGATCTAATTTCTGATATTTGATAATCTATATCATTTGTATCTTGATAAGTATCACCAAATTCAATAACTTTATCAAACAATTCAAATGTAAGTAAAGGAATTGATAATTCACGGAAAAATGATTTTAATAGTGCTGCTAATTGATGACCATTTGCTTTTGAAATCGATTGATCCATTAATGATGATGTTGCAGATTTATTTAACGATTCTTTAAGTATATCTAATTCACTTTGATTTGGTGAAATTCTAAATATACCTTCTTCATGTAAATGTGATCCTAAGATTTCATTACAAAGTTTAATTAAAAATGTTGGTATACCACCTGTAATTGAATCTGATGTATTACCATTATCTTCTTCTCTTTGAATTAAATCAACCAATGAAATACCAAATATTTTTGTTGATTTATTTGTACTCATCATACAAAGTTTTGAAAATTGTTTAACCAATTCTTTCTTTTCTCTTGGATCTTCAATTGAAAATGAATATATTTCTTTAGTTGGATTATTTAAAATTGAAATAATATTTTTATGTACTGCTGTATCTTGTAAATCTGATACAATTACATCTTGTAACATAAACATATTTTTTAATTTATATACAATATTGTTACCACTACTACTACCACTATTATTTGAATTACTATTATTTAAACTACCACCATTATTACCACTACTGTTAATTAATCCATTACCTTTTTTAACAAATAATATTAAATCATTACATAGGTAGTAAAAATAAATTTGATCTTGTTTTTTTAATTCAAATTTAACTAAACGACCTTCATGAATGAATATACGAGTTGGAATTACAAATGGATCCAATAATTTTCTGTTATTTATTTTTCTGTATATTGTCATTAATGTTGCAGCATTTTGAGCTTGACCTAAATTATCTTGAACCAAATGTTCAACTTCTTTCATCATTGTTACTGCATTTATTACATTTACATAGTCTGGCCAATTTTGAGGAGTATAAAGTGCAATATTAAATAATTGACGTTCATATCCAGTTAAATGATTTAATGGTGCTGCAATTAATGCCATTAAATCATAAACTTTACCAGGTGTATTATCACAACATTCCTTTAGGAACGAAGCAAATTTTGGATTTTCTTGACATGATATCAATGTATCAATTGCATTTTTAAAGTTTTTAACATAACCACCATAAATCTTTAATTCTGGTGCAATTCTTAATATTAAATCACCAATACCTTCCAATGTTGGAAACTTTTTAAATAGTTCTTCAAATTGTAATAATATTCTTTTATGAACATAATAAATTTCTTTTGTTGATGAAAATATCGATTGTAAATCCATACGTGAAATTAAATTTGCAGCTTTTAATGGACGATAATATGTATTGATTGTAATGTCCAATTTTTCATTATACTTTCTTTCCAATTGAATTAAACCTCTAAATTCATTATTTCTATCTTTTAATATTGATCCATTATAAACTTGAGATAACCATTCAGTTCTTCTTTTCGATAGGAATCTTCTAACACAACTTTGTACTGTAATTACATCACGTAAATAATCTTGTCTTTCAATTAATTTTTGAAATGTTACAGTTGCTTTTGTAAGGTCAGCTAATTTATCTGGTTTTATCAATGTATTATTACTGTCGATATCAATACAAGTACTTTGACTATACAATATATCCATAATTGAAAAAACTGCATTATTACTTATACCAGGTAACGATGAAAGTATTGAATTTATTGCATAAAATATTTTATTTTGTTCTTCATTCAATGTGATTTGAGAATTTGATAAAATTGAATTATTTAATTGAAAATTAATTTGATGTTGAAGATGTTGATGTGTTGCATCTGCTACATTTGGATAAGATGATGATTTTAATGGTGTTGATTGTTGTTGATGTTGTAGTTGACGTTTTGGTAAATTTGGTGTTGATTGATTATTTACATGATTTTGATTATTCATTTTTGATTGTTTTGATTTACCAACAAATATTGAATATTTTCTTGGTGATGAACTTGATATTGAATTATTATTTGATGATGACTGTAAACTATTAATTGATCTTGATGATTGTGCTTGTAATTGTTGTTGTTGTGAAAATAATAATGGAGATGAATTAATTGGTGATGATCCTAATGAATTGTATCCTGATCCACTTAAATTTCTTGTATGTTTTTTTTCGTAAATTAAATTACTATTTGCAATACTAATTGGTTTACTACTACTACTACTACTACTTGA
Source organism: Dictyostelium capitatum (assembly GCA_015252635.1). Lineage (NCBI taxonomy): Eukaryota > Evosea > Eumycetozoa > Dictyosteliales > Dictyosteliaceae > Dictyostelium > Dictyostelium capitatum. The sequence continues at coordinate 27,566 of JACAFY010015281.1, read as the reverse complement.
ACTATTTGAACTATTTGTACTACTTAAACTACTTGTTGATGCATTACTTAATGATAAACTATTGGTTACACTTGAACTACTTGTTGAAATTGTAGTTGTACTACCACCTGTACTAACTGAAATATTATAATCTGCTGGACTATCACTATGTGATCTCATTTGTCTTGATGGTGATTGCTGATGAAATTCACTAAGTGATAATAAAATTGGTGATGATTGTGATGGTGATGATGTATTTGATGTAGTAGTTGTAGTTTGTTGTTGTTGTTGTGTATTTGGTATTGGTGTTGGTGATGATGAAGAAGAAGTAGTTGCTGTAGTTGTAGTTTGTTGTGTATTACTATCCAATGAAAATGAAGTTAAATTTGGACTTGACAAATCAGGTGTTGAATTTGCAGAAGTGGAATAAGTAGTGTTGGTATTGGTAGAGGTAGTATCAATATAAGTTTTTAAAGGAAGTGGTGGTTTTTGTCTTTGTGGTGGTGATAATGGGTTATTATTTGTATTTATATTATTAATTATAGTTTTTGGTGATAATGGTTCTTGAACTAATAATTGTGATGAAATTTGTCTTGAAAACTTTTCTATTGCTGATGGTGTTAACGATCTACGAATTGATAAAGGTGCTTTTTCAACTGATGGTACAACACTTGATTTTGATGTTACTTTACAATATTTATTTGGTGTTAAATAATAATTTGAATTATTATTATTATTATTATTACTAGTTGAATTACTAGTTGTTGTGTTATTATTATTATTATTATTATTAAAATTTTTAATATAATTATTAATATTTTTATTTGGTGTAGTAATAGTAGTGGTAGTTGATGGTGTTGTTGATGGTGTTGTTAATGTTGTTGGTGAATTGATATTATTATTATTTGATGTTGTTAATGTTGTTCCAATATTATTATCACTATTAATATTTTCATTAGATCTATAAAATATATATATATATATTATTGGGTGGGTAGTATTTGTAGAATGAATGAAATTAGTATTATTTTAAATAATTGGTGTGTGTGGGTGTTTATATATATATATATATATATTACGCGCAATTTAATTAAAAAGGTAATAAATATTTTATGTATCTATGTGTGTGTTTTTTTTAAAAATAGATTTCTAATTATAGTGTGGTGGTGATGTGAATAGATATATAATTTACAAACAAATGTAATAATAATATATTGTGGGTGTAATTATTATTACTATTATAACAATATTATATTTTTATATGGTGTATAAATACCTTGAAATATTAACAGTATGTTCTGATTCTGTTTTAAAACAATGCTTGCATATTTCATTTCTCCATAATTGTTGAACGAAAAGTGTACAGTTGGATGCTTTATAAATTTCTTCGTTTGAAGTTGATTGTTTTAAAGACCCTAACATTCTACAATATGGTTTTTTTTTTTTTTTTTTTTTTTTAAAAAAAAAAAAAAATGGGGTTTATAAAAAAAAATAAATAAAAAAAATAAAAATATTTTTTTTTTTTTTTGAAATAAAAATAAATAATATAAAAATTTTTGGGGGT
>JACAFY010015281.1:0-26013 GCA_015252635.1 Dictyostelium capitatum | reverse complement strand
TTTATTTTTTTTTTTTTATTTTTTATTTTTTTTTTTTTTTTTTTTTTTTTTTTTTTTTTTTTTTTTTTTATTTTAATTAAAATTTTAAATTTTTTTTTTTTTTTTTTTTTTTTTTTTTTGATACTAAAAATACAAATGCGATTTCATACGCAAAATAAATAAATAAAATAAAATAATCTTATAGATTATATGAAATACAAATAAATAATATACAAATATTTGATGTTTGTTTGGTTGACTTTAATACGCTATAAAAAAAAAAAAACAAAAAAAAATTATTTGAAAGGTTAAATTTGCAAAAAGTCGTTAAAGACTGAAAATTGATCAAAAAATATCACACAAGAGTTTATTATTTTTTATTTGTTATTATTTTTTAGTGATTATTAATGAAATCAGATGTTAATCTAATAAATGTTTTTGGATCTTCAGCATGAATCCAATGACCAATATCAGGAACTATCTCTAAATGATATTTTGGAAAGAATTGACTTATTTTTGGTAAATCTCTTTCTTGTATGAATTTTGATTTACCACCAGCAATGAATAAAGTTTCATTTGTAAATTCAACTTTATTACTATTAATTGTATCATTACTACTATTTTGATTTTTATATTTTAATATTTCATTTTCAGTTGGAAATGATGAAACATTTTCTATATTTTTTAATAAACCGCTAATATTATTTCTCCATTGATAACGACCATTTTCACCGAGTATTAAATTTGTAAGTAAAAATAAACGTACGCCTTTATCTTTTACAATAGGTTCTAACCAATCTTCAGCATCTTTTCTATTTTTAATTGAATTTAAATCCATTGAATTCATACGAATTAAATATTCTCTAAATTCTAATATTGTTCCATTTTTTAATTCTGATGGTGATATATCAACAATAACCAATTTATTTACTTTATTTGGATTTAATAATGAATATAACATTGCAACTCTACCACCAAGACTATGTCCAATTATTGCTAATCCATTATCTTTATCAAATGATTGTTTCTTTATTAATTGATCTAAATCATCTGATAATAATTTATAATTAAATTCATCTGAATGTGGTGATGTACCATGATTTCTTTGATCAACTTGAATTATATTACATTGTGTTAAATCTGCTAATTTAGGTGATACTGTTCTCCAATTACCACCTGCTCCAAATAATCCATGTAAAATTATTATATTCTTTATTTTATTATTAACACTATTATTTATTGATGTTGTTGTTGATGGTTTTTGAATATTGAATACTAAATCAACTGGTTTACCCATAGTTGAATATAATCTATTATTACATGTATAACTTTTACAAATATTAAATATTTTATTTCTAATCATGATTAGAGTGTATTTGTATACTTTTTACTGAAACGAAAAAACTTTTTTAAAAAAAACTTGAAAAAAAAAAAAAATTGATTGAAATTTCAATATTTATTTTGAAAATTAAATTAAATTAATTATTACTACTAAATCTTCTTAATTTATGAAATAAAAAAAACAAATTTACAGATATTATATTTAGATCTATATTATTTCAATTTTTATTTGAATATAATGGTTATATATTTTATTTGTTATTAAATCTTTTTAATTTATGGACATGAATTTTTAATGTAGTATTTCTTTTAATTATAAAAAATAATGCCAACACTATTAATGTACCACCAACTACTGAACATACAACTATAACAGGTAATTTCCATTTATTTGATGATGTATCACATGATTTATAATTACTATCAACCAATACTGAGAAATCAGGATCTATAATACATTGATTACAATGTGGTAATGATAATATAACTAATATTGATTCTTTATCTTTTTTAATATTTGTATTTAAATATGTTGGTTGACCATCAGATAATAATTTATTAATGAATCTACCTGATAATATCTTATTATTCTTTGATATTTTAATATAATTAAAATTTGATAATCCATTTGAATCATCATTTGAATTAATTTCTGTATCTTTTGAATTACATGAATTGTCTTTGTTAATTTGATCATTTTCATCAACAAATGATACCAATTCTAATTTCAATGTATTTAAATTATTTGCAAATGAATAATTTGAAATTGAAATTGAAAATTTAATTGAACCACTTTCCAATTTAAATGTAGTATCTGCAAATTCAAATTGTTTACCTTTAGAATTTGTAATTTCTTCAATTGTTGATAATATTGTACATTCATTATTTTGAATTGATTGTGATAATAAATATTTATTATTTAAAGTTGAATTTAAAATCCATTTATTTTCTAATGGATATTCATGGATTGTATTACCATTAATATCAACTTCATATAATGATTTAAAGTAAATTTGAAAATTAATTTCTTGATTTGATAATATTGGTCCACCATTACCTTGATCAATTGATGAATTAGTTTTTGGTGGTGTATCAATTGATTTATAACTACAATCATATAATGAATAACCTTTATTACACAAACATTCACCATTTGTTGTATTGCAAATTCCATTACCTGAACATTCAGATGGACATTTTAAATTATCTGTTGTATATTTATATGTTGTCTTTACATCAATACCATTTTGAGTAATTATAGCCTCTTGTATTCCATTTAAACCAATTGGTGCAATACATTGAATTTCAGTTGATGAATTAAATGTAATTGGACATGGTAATCCACCAATTGTTACTTTTTGATTAACACATATATCACCGAAAAACCCAATAAAAATTGCAGTACCTGATGGTGTATCTTTGGCTGCATTTATATAATGATATGCAATTTCACAACTATCACCAAACCAAACATTTTCTAAACATTTACATTTTGTAGTTGATGGATCACATAATCCATCATTAAAACAATATGAACTACCACATAAAACACCATTTGTACAAATACCATTTGTTAAATCACAAATTGGATTTTTAATATTTGATAAACAATCATTTGGACATCTTTTATTTGAAATACCAGTAGTTGCCATAAACACTTTAGTAATCTTTGTAGTATTTGATACTACTATTAACATTTCAGATGATTGTGATGATGTTGGTAAATTTGGTATTATACATTCAACACTATAGAAATCATTTGATATAATTGTACAAATTTGATTACCAAATGTAATATCTAATGGATAATAATTTGTATAAGTTGGGAAATGTATTCCATTTAATTTTAATGATGTACCTGATATTGTTACATTATGTATAATTGATTGTTTAAATGTAACTGGAAATGTATATGAAATATTATTATTTTCAACAAAAACAATTGAATAATAATCAACATCAATAAAACTTTGATTATATATAGTTGTTAAACCTGTAGATGTCCAATCACACGTCATTGGGAAAAATAAATTTGTTCCATTTAAACCATACATACACGTGAACCCAATATCCTTTCCACTGAATAACAATTTACCAACATTAACATCTAAAACATCAACACGTGGTTTAAATGTAGTACAAGGTGGTGGTGAATCAAAATTATTAAATTGATTCCCTACAAATGAATTATATGTTGAAGAACCAAATTGTAAATAACATGATATACATGATGGTAAATCACTAGTTGTAATTATAAAAAAAAAACAATATAATTAGTATTATTATTATTACAATTACTTTTAATAATAATTGTGAAATAAATACATACCCAGTTAAATTATTATTAGCGACAGAAAGTAATGTATTACACCATGATTCATCAACAGTTCCACTGATTTTATTATTATCAAATCTATAAATTAAACCACCACCATTAAACGAAGGAAGTATACCACCAATTTCACTAGTTTGAATAATTAATGAACCAAATTTTGAAATATCAGGTAACTGATTAAATTTACCCCCATTAATATTTAATGAACCTTTGATTCCGGTAAATGGTATTTCATTATCATTTCCATAACTGAATAATTTGCCAGGTCTTAATGAAAGATATTTTAATGATGGATTATTTGAGTGATCTAATTTGGATGTTGGCTTTTCAAAAGTACCAGATGCAAATATAGTTTCAGATTTTGTATTTAAGTTGACGAAATAAGGTAAAGGTATTGTTGAAAAAAAGCCAACATTTACTTGATTATTTCCAAATGTTGAAAAATTTGATAAACTTGTTAAATAGAAGTCATCTTTAAAAAAAAAATTAAGAGTATCAATTGATGAATATTCTGTTAAATCTGGGAAATTTCTTAAATATATGGATAGTAATTTAGTTTTAATTGGTATTGTTGGTGTACTAGTTAAAATTGTTACAAAATTGGTACTAGTTGCAATAGTTATTAAATATGAAAAATCAATTACATTTACAATATATTTTAAATCCAATTCTGTTAAAATTGAATTTGAAATATAACTATAATATAAAAGTGTGTGTTTATTAATATTTATTATTTAATCATATATATATATATTAGTATTAAGTAATACAAACAATTTATTATAACCTGGTAAAAGTTTATTAATTTGATTAATACCAGTAATATTAGTGAAGGTTATTTCATTAACACTTGAAATTTTTGAATAAAACATTGATTCTGATACATTATAATTTGTAATATATCTAAATATGTGTGTGTGTGTTTTTGTGTATTTGGTTAGTATATCTGTTAGGTACCTATGAATTTTAATATAAACACACATACATTATTTTTAAATTTGGAAAACATTGAAAATCAGATGTTTCAACCGATACCTGTTGATTTGATTGGACACCAGAAATTGGAAACCTATTTGAATTGTACAATTGTTAGTAATTATAATATGAGGTGTGACTGTGAGTGTTTATTATTTATATTACATTGTAAGTGATCCATTAATGTCACAATAACCACCACTACTACATATATTATATTGACCTGTTGTTGCGTTTTTTGTATAAATTTCATCCAAATATGTTTGAGGTATACTAAATTTTTGAATGAATAATTCAAAACATTTATATTCATTATCAACTAAACTAATTGATTCAACAACACTAACAACATTTGAAAGTATAAATATAAATACAATTGAAAATATTAAAAATATATACGATTTCATATTTTTTTGTTTGTGGAAATGAATGGGTTTTTTTTACTCTCAAATTTTTAAAAATAAAAAAAAAAAAAAAAAAAAAAAATGAAAAATATCTCTCCACCACATACGGTTTTCGTTTTAATAAAATTAAAAAAAATTGAGAAAACTAATTTTTAAAATTATTATTATAGGACATACCCAAAATAAAATGTGATGAGTTCATTCTAAATTAATTCCATTTATTATAAATTAAAGATTAAGATTACAATTTAAATTAATTCCATAAAAATAACAAAGGGGGTGACTTAGTGTAACAACATCAATCCAAATAATTTCTATATAAATAAAAATTGAGATAAACCCAAGAATATAAATTTATATAATAACAACCAACAAAAAAAAAAAATATATAAATTGAAAGAAATTTCTTGATATAATAAATTATAAATTATTTATTTATATTATATTCACATACTCATAAACACATATATATATAAATTATAAATATATCTTAATCAACTTCGTACTTTTGTGAAAAAAATTTTAAAAATAATTTTTTTTTTTTTTTTTTTTTTACACGTTGAAATAAAACTAATTTTTTTCAAAATTTTTAAAATTTTTGCCGTTTTCTAGCAATTAGCCTACATACTATTTGCAATATTATTATCAATAGAACAAGATGAAATTAAATCCAAACGCTTCATCTTTTGTACCAAAATTTACAGCAAAACCAGCAGCTGCAACTGAACCAGCAACACCAGCACCAACACCAGTTGCTGAAGTTAAACCAGCAACAACAGTAGTTGAAGAAGAAGAAAAAGAAGTTAAACCAACAACAACAACTACAACATCAACATTTACAACATCAACAAATTTAGAAGATATTAAACCAACAGAATCAGTATTTGTAGTCGAAGATGATGATATTGAAGATGATGATGAAGAAATTGAAGAATTAACAGAGAAAGTATCAGCAGCAGCAATCGTTAAACCAGAAGATTCAAGAGAACATGTTAATTTAGTATTTTTAGGACATGTAGATGCAGGTAAATCAACATTATCAGGATCAATTATGGTTTTAACAGGTCAAGTTGATTCACATACATTGGCAAAATATGAAAGAGAAGCCAAAGAAAATCATCGTGAAAGTTGGATTTTTGCATATATTATGGATACAAATGAAGAAGAACGTACAAAAGGTAAAACTGTTGAAGTTGGTCGTGCACATTTTGAAACAGTTAAAAAGAGATACACAATTTTAGATGCACCAGGTCATCGTTTATATGTACCAAATATGATTGTTGGTGCAGCACAAGCAGATGTTGGTATTTTGGTTATTTCATCTAAAAAAGGTGAATTTGAAGCTGGTGTTGAAGGTGGTCAAACAATTGAACATGCACGTCTTGCTAAAATGATTGGTATTAAACATTTGATTGTATTTGTTAATAAAATGGATGAACCATCTGTAATGTGGTCAAAAGAACGTTACGATGAAATCGTTGATAAACTTACTGTACATCTCAAGAAATGTGGTTGGAATCCAAAGAAAGATTTCCAATTTATTCCAGGTTCTGGTTATGGTACACTCAATGTTAAAGATGCATTAGCACCAGGTGTTTGCAATTGGTATAGTGGTCCATCATTAATTGGTGCTTTAGATAATCTTGCAACATTGGAACGTAATGAAGCAGGTGCATTAAGAATTCCAATTACCACTTCATATAAAGATCGTGGTATTGTAAATGTTATTGGTAAAGTTGAATCTGGTACTGTATCAGTTGGTCAATCAGTTCACATTATGCCAGGTAAAACAAAGGTTGAAATCATTTCACTCACTGGTGATATTTGTTCATTTAAAACTGCACGTCCTGGTGAAAACATTACAATTGCACTCAAAGGTATTGAAGGTGATGATATTATTCGTGCTGGTTCAGTTTTAGCTGAAATTAATAGACCTGTACCAGTTGTATCAGAAATTGAAGCAATTGTTTACATTTTAGATATGCCGGAAGAACGTAAATTATTCTCTCCAGATTTCACCGCTATTTTCCATGCTCACACTGCCGTTGAAGATGTTCGTGTTAAATCACTCATTGCAACTATCGATATGAAAACTTCAAACGAAATCAAACAAAAACCAACCTTTTGTAAAGTTGGTGATGCCGTTAAATGTCGTCTTATTTTAGGTAGACCAGTTTGTTTGGAAGAATTCACTACAAATCCTCAATTATCTCGTTTCACTCTTCGTGATTCAACAAAAACAATTGCATTTGGTAAAGTTGTTAATATTGGTAAAAAAGCAAAAGAAGCAATTGCATTACAAACTAAAGCATAAACAATTTTAAAAAAGTAAAATAACATGATAATAGAGTAAAAAAAAAAAAGTAAAATAAAATAATAATAATAATATAAAATAATATAAAATAATATAAAATAATAATATAAATATAAATATATATATATTGTATATCACACATTACTTATTATCATGGTATCTACAACAATTAAAAATAGAAATCTGTTAGATAAGTCACACACTATATAAAAATATCGGCACAACAAAAATTTTTTAATTTTTTTTTAATTTTTTTAATTTTTTTTTTTTAATTTTTTTTTTTTTTAAATTTGCAAACCAGCACTATACCATTATATATTTACACAATAATATTTTTATATATATTAACAATATATACTAGTATAAATAAAAGATGTCTAACGTTTGGGGAAAAGCAATAGACCAAAGTAATATTTTAAAAGCAAGTTTTAACGATTTAGAAAGAACAGCAATTAAAGCAACAAGACATAAGTTAAGAGTATGTAGATATTACATTATTAATATTTATAAATTATAAATATAGTTTATTAATAAAAATCCCATCTACACTACAGATTCCAAAAGAAAAACATGTTAGAAGTAAATATTTACATAATTATATTTAATTATAATACAATCTTACTACACACACATATATATATATTAATATAAAACTACTATTATTATTATAGAATTAATAATTTATACACATGAAAGACTTGGTCCAATTGGTGACTTGTATACAAATTTATTAAAAAGAATGGAACAACCAGATTGGATTGTATGTACATAGTTATTTTATTAATTTTTATTGTTATTATTATCATTATAATATTAATTTCGTGAAATTATGCATACAGATTGTTTTAAAAACATTAATTGTATTTCATAGAGTTTTAGCAGGCGGAAATGTTAGATTTTTAGAAGATCTTACACACAGAGGAAATGTATTTCCATTATCAAGATTTACAGATATGACATCAACACAAGCTCATCAACAATCTGTATTCATTAGAAGATACTCTTCATATTTAGAGGAAAAAGTATTTGCATTTAGAGAAATGAGACAAGAATTTGATAAAGATACATTCACTTCCAAAGGTTTATCCATTGAACAATTGTTAAATAGAATTCCAAAAATGCAAAGACAATTCGATGCATTATTATCAACTCATGTCGAAGAAGTTTGTGATAATATCATTACAATTAATGCATTTGAATTACTATTAAAAGATAGTTTTAAAATGTATTGTAATTTAAATGATGCTGTTTTAAATATATTGGGTAAGTTTTTACTGGCACATTATATATCATCACAATGCGATAATAATACTAATGAACCATGAATTCTACAGAATTATATTTCAATATGACAAAAAGAGATGCAACAAAAGCATTAGACATTTATAAAGTGTTTATGAGAGAAACTGATGCCATTATCGAATTTTTCAGTTCATCTCGTAGAAAGTTTCACATTGATTTACCAGAATTATCACGTGCACCATCAACAGTTGTTCAAGGTTTAGAAGAGTATTTAAGAGATCTTGAAGATGATGGTTTACCACCACATCCAGTTTCAGTTTATAATGGTAATAAAACAAGTAGTAACAATGGTAGAATTTCATCTCAAGGTGGTTCTTCATTCAATTCAAGTGGAAATTATAATTTCAATAATAATAGTAATAGTAATGGTAATAGCATGACAAATAGTGGCGGTAGAAGTAACAGTAACAATAATAACAATAGTAACAGTAATAATTTTAATAGTAATAATAACAACAACAACAATAGCAAGAGAAATGATGAATTAATTAGTTTTGATGATGATTTATTTAGTACACCACCACCACAACAGCCAATTCAACAACAATCAATTCAACAACAACAACAACAATATAAACCACCTCAATCGTTTGAATTAGATCCATTCCATGTAACAAATATACCACCACAACAACAACCACAACAAATTCAAATGCAACCACTAGTTGGTTTCAATAATAATAACAATAACAGTAATAATAGTAATATAGCTGGTCCAGTAAATCCATCAAATTATAACAACCCATTCGATCCAGCATACAACGAAAAAGCACTTCAAATTAAAGCAGCTTTCCAATCATCTCAAGGTGAAAACGGAGCAATAACAAATAGAAATAGTTTAAATTTAAATGATCTTAGTTTTGGTAATAATAATAATGTTTTACAACCAAATAATAATAATAATCTTGCTATACAACCAATGGGTAATAATAATAATGGCATGTCGAACATGAATAACAATGGTATGGGAATGGGAATGAATAATGGTATGTCAATGAATAATGGTATGCCAATGAATAATGGTATGGGTATGAATAATGGTATAAACAGAATGCCAATGAATAATAATAATGGTATGATGGTAGGACCAAATGTAAATGGTGGTTTAAATAATGGTATGGGTATGAATAATGGTATGAACAATGGTATGACGATGAATAATAGTATTGGTATAAATATGGGTATGAATGTTAGTAACGGTATGAACAACAATATGAATAAAAGAGTAAATGCACCAACATCTGGTCTAAATAATATGCCAGTTGGTATGCCAACTAATAACAATATGAGTAATGTCACAAATAATAGTATGGGCATGCCAATGGGTATGGGTCTAAATGGTGGTTCAGGTATTCCCATGGGCATGAATAATGGCATGGGCATGGGTATGAATAGTGGTAGCATGGGTATGAATAGCATGGGAATGCCAATGGGTGTAAATATGAACGGTAATGGTATGTCTATGAACAACGGTATGGGCATGGGTATGAATAATGGTATGAACAATAACGGTATGGGCATGGGCATGGGCATGGGTATGAATAATGGTATGTCTATGAATAACAATGGTATGGGTATGAGACAACCAATGAATCAAGGTCATCCAAATCAACAACAATCACAACAAAACCAACAAGTTCAAAATATTTACTTTTAAAATCTACAATAATCAACAATAACAACAAAAAATGAAAATCAACAAAAAAAATAACACACACAAACTACATAAATTTTCAAAAAAACATAATAAATATTTATCTTTCTATAATCGTAAAAACATTAATTAAAGATCTTCATGTTGATAATACTTTTTTTTGTTTATTTATTTAATTTAAATTTATAAACACACACACACACACACACACACCTATACTAGAGTTATTTAATTATCATATGATTTATCTAATAGGGATGTAGAATCATTTGTTGAATTAATTGGTTCACTTGATGGGGTTAAATAAATTGAATTGGCTGTTTTTATTGTTGGTGTTGTTTCAATTTCTTTAGAAGATGTATTTGAAGAATATAAAGCTGTACGTGTTGTAATTTGACCAGATGATTCCAATTTTTTATAAACATTTGAAGGTACTTTTAAATCACCTTCTTTTATTTCAAATGAACGTTTTTCAACTTTGTTTGAACTACCATCTGATGTATGGACCAATTCAGCAACAACACTTTTTGAAGCAGTGTTTATATTCATATCAATCCTATCCAATATATTAAGAATGTTGTGATCAGATTTTGGTACATATACTTCTTCATCTTCATTATTTATTTTTTTACTGACAATATTATTATTATTAAAACCAGCTTTATTATTATTATTATTATTATTATTATTATTATTATTATTTCCTCTTTTATTTAAATCTAAATTACAACTTTCAATTCCACCAAATCCCATTTTTAATTATTTGTTATTTATTATTTGTATAATATTTATTTGTTTTAATAATTTAAAAACCAATTTTTTTTTTATTTATAATTTTTTTTTATATTTAATTTTTTTAACCAGGCTTTTGCGATTTTTTAATAAAAAATTTCGCAAATTTATTTTTAGATGACAAGACCTTATTATTAATTATTTTTTTTTTATCAATTATAATGGAGTATTTAAGGTTATATCTTGCAAACATTTATATGTAAATGATAATACATTTGTTGCATCAAGTATATTTGAACTTGTATGATAAATTGATCTTTTTGGTGGTGGTACAATAACATTGTTTAATTTTAAAAATATATCAATAATAAATGAAAGTGCTGCATCATAATCTTTACCACCATTATAATCTGGAAATGTAATTGAAAGATCACCAGTACCATTTAATATTTTATCTTTAAATAAATCACTTTTTGTGAAATATAAAATGATATTTGAATTTGGGAATGTTTTAATAACAATTTCTTCAAATGTTTTTAATGATTCCAACATACAATTATCAATATCATTTCTAAATTTGTCAAATTCATTTAAAGATACACAATATAAAATTGCAGGAAAATCATCAAAATAAGGAGTCCATACTTTTTTTGATGAATGTACAATTAAACCACCCAATTCAATGAATTTGATATTTGTTGTATTAATTGTTATTTGATTTTCATGTATACCAATTGTTCTAAAATATGTATTTAAAATATCTGATATTGTTGGTATATAATCAACATTTGAAATACGTTTAATGTTATTTAAAAAGTATGGTAATGTATCTGATGTTATATTGATTTTATTTGTTTTTAAAATTAATTGTTTAATACCATTATCTTTCCATAGGTTTTCAATTAATTGGCAATACTTTTCATTTATAATTTCAATATTTGTGGTATCAGTTGATTTAATTATTGAAATATCTGATTTTAATTGATCAGATAAATTGTTTAAAATTTCAGAATCTTTTTCCCATTCTAAAAAATATTTAAAACCACTGAATGTATCTCTATGTATTTTAGATTTATATTGTACAATTTCATTACTATCAAAAGTAATATCTTCTTTTGAAGTACAGTTTTTGATTAATTTGATTATTGTTGATTTACCTGATTCACATTCACCCAATAACAATACATTAAAATTGTTGTCAATTGTTTGTTTTTCTCTTTCTAATAATAAATTAATTTCTTTATTCATTGATTTTTGATTATTTGGTGTTTTACATTCATAGTACATTCTTAATTTATTTATATAAATATGTTATTTATTTGATTTATTTATTAATTTATAATGTGAAAAATTTGTTGGTAAAAAAAAAAAACCATTTTACAAAAAAATCAAAAAAAAAATCTAAAATTAGATTTATTTTTATTTTTTTATTAACCAAAGAAATAAAATATTGTTTGGTACCATTACAACTCTATCTACATTTTATAATTTCAATTTACACTTTGATAAATTATTAAATTGAAATGTTGAGGTAATAGTACAATTGTTCAATTTAATTTATCAAATACATTACTTTATAATTTTACACATGGTGAGTCATCATTATCATCATCATCATCATTGAGAAATGAAAAATATATAATATATAGGTCGCTAATTTGAATTTTCGGAAATAAAAATCAAAATTTATTTTTTCGTTAATTTTTATATACGTACATTTTTAAATACATCACAATGATTAAATTTATTACAACTATCATTTTATTACTTTTAGTAAATTTTACAAATGGAAAAGAAGAATATAAACTATGTAAACCATGCATTTCCTTTATTGAAAATGAATATCCTTATATATATCTTATATTAACATCAAATGGAACTACTAGTAGTAGTGGTATTAGTGGTACAAATTATACATGTGAATCAATATGTTCACAAATATCATCAAGTGATTCAAATATGTGTAATGAATTATGTTCAGGTGTTGGTATACAAGATTTTAAAAGAATTATTAAACGTTCAATTAGATTTGATAATATTTTCATGTGTCAACAATTTAATGTTTGTCCATATAGTCCAGATCCAAAAGTACACTTAATTAAAGTAATAGCTGAACCTGAATCAGGTCCTCAAGGAACAAACTTTACATTATCAGCTGAATACTTTGTTCTAAAGAAACTTGGTGCAACTGAAATTGATATAACCATTACAACTCCATCTGCATTTTATAGCTTTATTGGTCAAGATTTTATAACTGAAAGGTCATTTGGTTTTTTTAAATATAGCATTGATTTTCCAACGACTACAAATAGTATGTATTATCCAGTTGGTGAATACGAAATTCAATTTCAACTTTGTAATGAAGGTTGTGGAAATAGTAATACAACGTTTATCAATACAACATGGCTTTATTTTAATGTTACACAAGGTGAATCATCAATATCGTCATCTGAAAGTGATAGCATTAGTAGTTTACCCAATAGCGAACCATCATTATGGTGAATCATTATCACCATCAACATCTGAAATTGATAGCATTAGTGGTAATAGTTTTAAATAAAAACGAAATAAATTTTCTCACCCAAAAATTAAATAATTTTTTTCGACCCAAATTTTTAAAAATTTTTTTTTCGTAAACCCAAATTTTTATAAAAATTTAATAAAAATGCACATTTATTATTAAACCAACAGCTAAAACATGTCAAACGAAGATATGGAAAATGATAATTACAGTAGAAATAAAAGACAAAAAATAGATTATGACTATTATTATGATATTGATGATAGTAATGATATGGAAATTGATATTACAAAATTATCAAAGAAAACAATACCAATATTAAAAGAAATTGCAAAATCAATTGGTATAACAATTAAAAGTGGTACTAAAAAGAGTGATATAATTGAAAGAATAAAATTAACAATTAAAAGAAAACAAGATAAAGAAATAAAACAAGAAGTAAATTCATTTAATAAAGGTGTAATTGAATTTAAAATTAAAGAAGGTATAGATCCATTAGAATGGTTATTTTGGAAAGTGTTTAGAAATAAATTCATTTATAAATCAATAATGTCATTCATGGATAAACAATTCTCAATACCATATGATTCAATTATATCAGTTTCAAATATGATTCAATCAAATTAGTATGTTACATGATAAAGTATCAAGAAATCAATATTTAATAATTAATGATTTAATTAATGGTGATGATACAACTGAAATATTCAGTATATTTAATCATGATAATGATGAGAATATATTATTTTTCAAACAGTTTTTCAAATGTTATTGTAGACATATATTTCAATTTAATGCAATTATATATTGGGATGGTAAAGTTTTGAATTTTGATTCATCAGGAAATGATAGAGAGAAATTAGTAAATAAAATTATTGGTTCAAACTGTTTACCTGCATTAAAAGTGTTTATTCAAGATTACAATTACCAACCAACAGAATCAAATTTACAAATTGCAATTAATATTGGTTCAATTAAATTCATTAAATTCATTTTAAAACAACAACCAGAATTAAAACACACTATTGAATCACATTTAAAGAATCAAATTTGTTTTACACCATCATATACAAAAGATGAAAAACCAAAATTCACAAAATTATGTAAAAGTTTATACTATTTACAAAATGAAGAAATTGTTGATATGTCAAAAATATCATTTGAAACAAATAATAAAAAAACTAAAACAACAACAACAACAACAACAAATAATAATAACATTAATATAATATTACAATATATTCAATGAACTGGAAATCAAATTAATGAAGAAACAAATTTAAAAGAATTAATAACAATTGGTAAATTAATAACAAAAAATGGTAATACAAATTTTGAAATTTCAATGGAATATAATGAAATTGAATCATTTTCAAATAGTTTATTAAAACATGAATTAAAATTACCGTTATCTGATCCATTATTTCAAATTCAACATAAAGATTCAATAAAGAAATTATTGAAATCATATTTTTCAGTTGGTAGATTTGAAATGAATACAGAATTTTATTATTTATATTTCAGTAGTAATGGTAATATACCAATGTTTAATCAAATGCCACATAATTCAATATCAAAATTAAAAATTCATTTCAAAAAGTCATTTCAATTAGCAGAATTTAAAATATTGGAATTTTTTATTGAAAATTCAATATTTCCAAAATATTTAGATGAATTGGTACATTTAGAAAATCAAACTGAAAAACTTGAAAAAATGGATAATGGAATTTTATTCTCTCATTGTACAGGTGAAACAAATTATCAAAAAAGATTAAACTTTATAAAATCATTGTTAAATGAAGAATTTGAACGTAATGAATTGGGTAATTTATTTGCAATGTTAGTTGGTTATGATGATATTGAATTAGTTAAATATATGGCATCAACATGTGAAAAAGGGTTTACATTTGGTAGAGTTATACCATTTATCAAATCAATTGAAATGTTGGATTATATATTTGAAAATCATAAACTCCTTTTAAAAAATGGTGCATGTGAAATTTGGAAATTAAAAAATTTACAATTATTCAAACATTATGAATTTTTACATCGTAAATCAAGTAATAAACCAATACTAATTTCAATTCCTCAACGTCAAAGTTATTTAGATAACTGTTTAATTGAAATATTTGAATATATCATTTCAAGTGGTCCATCATTTTTTGATTTAAAGAAATCAGCAATTCAATATATTGATGATTTAATTAGATATTATTATCCAACTGATAATGGTAAATTTGAAATGTTTAAATTATTATTTATAAATTATCAATTACCATTTTTTAAAATGAGTGGTAATAAAGGTATTTCAGAATTTAGACCATTTGATTTTAATCTCAAAAAATCACCATCATCATCATCATCATCATCATTTGCAATTCCAAAATATTTAAATTGGTTATTTATAAATTATAATGGTTATTTAAAAGGTGGTTATATGGGTTATTTTAGATCTAAAATTGGTTTTCACAAAGATGATATTGCTGTTGAAGTATATTATTTAACTGGTAGATATAATCAATTATTGGATATTGGTTATACATATTTATACCAATTAATTAAAGATCATTTTGATCAATTAGATTCAAATTTATTAGATTTCATTTGTATCAATTTAAAAGAGGTTCAAGAAGCACCAATTTTTAAAGAATTATTAACAAATATATTTAAAATAATTTTAAATGGTAAATTTCATTTATTAGAACATATTCAACAAAATCATAATTGGGCATTAAAACCAAAACCAATTAAATTAACAGATGATGATGGTACATCAATATATACAATGAAAGAATGTAAATTATTCCTTTTAAAATCACTCGAATCAAATAATATAGAAATTTCTGAATGGTTATATGAATTTATAACTTTAACACCAAAGAGTATTCTTCAAATTTAAATTCAACCATTACAAAATTACATTTCATAAATAATAAATAAACAAACAAAATAGATAAATAGATAAAAAAGTAACATAATGTTTTTTTAAAGATAACATGTAGAGGTTAAAATAAAAATAATTTTAGTTTTTTTTTTTTTTTTTTTTAAAAAATTTGCCAACCGAAAAACATGTCAACAAATAATAGTGACATCGAACAAAATAGTAATAAAAGACAAAAACTAAATCATGATGATAATAAAAATAATAATACAGATATTGATATCACAAGTTTAGATAAAAAAACAATTACACAACTAAAAGAGATTGTATTATCATCATTTGGTATAACAATAAAAAGTGGTATGAAAAAGAATGAAATAATTGGAAAAATTAAATCATTACACAAAAAGAAACAAGATACATTGGAAAAACAAGTTGAATTTAATAATATTAATTCATTTAATAAAGGTGTAATTGAATTCACAATTAAAGAAGGTATTGATCCATTGGAATGGTCATTTTGGAAAGTGTTTAGAAATAAATTCATTTACAAATTAATAATGTCATTCATGGATAAACAATTCTCAATACCATATAATTCAATTACATCAGTGTTTAAAATGATTGAATCAAATAAAATTAGTATATTACGTGATAAAGTATCAAGAAATCAATATTTAACATTTTATCAATTGGATGGATACAATAATGAAAATGAACCTTATAATAAAAATAACGAAATTTACAAGATATTCAGTACATTTAAATGTGACAATGAACAGAATAGATTATTTTTCAAACATTTTTACAAGAATTATAGCAAATTCATCGCAAGATCAAATGTAGCGATAATTGATATTGGTTCTAATTCATCAGATGTAGAAAAAGGTAGAGAACAATTAGTTAATGAAATGATTGGTGCTAGATGTGTGCCTGCATTACAAATTTTAGTTCAAGATTATCATTACATACCAACTGAATCAAATTTACAACTTGCAATTACCGAAGGTTCAGTTAAATTCATTAAATTCATTTTACAACAACAACCAAAATTGGAAAAATCAATTGTTACTATTTTAAATGGATTAGAAAATTTCAAGTCACCATTTACCATAGATCTTGAATATTATATGAATATATTAAAAAGTGTATACTATTTACACAACGAAAAGATAATAGATAGTGGTACATTATATCGGGATATACAATCAAAGATAAAAATTGATGAAACAATACAATTAAAAGAATTAATCATGTTTGGTAAATTGTTATTAATATTGTCAACTGGATCAAATGATGAAACTATCAGTAATAATGAAATTGAATCATTTTCAAATAGTTTATCAAAACAAGAATTAAAATTACCATTATCTGATCCATTATTTCAAACTCAACATAAAAAAGAAATCATAAAGAAAATATTAGATTTATATTATTTGGATGAAAGTAAAGTAAAATCAAGATTTTATAATTTATATTTTGGTGATAATGATAATTTTCAAGTTAATGATTTGGTATGCCTTGATGGTGATGATCAGTATCAATATGGACAATCATTTCAATTTGCAAATATTCCTTTATTAAAGCATTGTTTGAAAAAAGATGTTTACAATTATAATTTTTGTCCCATGTATAATAGATACCTAGAAATGAAAATTGTTAGAGATTCAAGATATAACAAATTTTTTATATTCTCACATTGTACTGGTGAAAATAATAAAGAAAAAAGAATGAATTTTATTAATTCATTATTAAATCACCTAGTGGATGATCAGATTTGTGGTTTATTTGCAATTTTGGTTGGTAATGACGATATTGAAATGGTAAAACATCTATCATCAAAATTTACCAATGGTTTCGGTGACACTCACACATTTAGATCTATATCATTTATCAAATCTATTGAAATGTTGGAATATTTATTCGAAAATCATAATTACATTTTTAAAGCAAGTGAAATTTGGAAATTAAGTAATTTACAACTATTCAAGCATTATGAATTATTACATCATCATCATCAACTTCAATCTAATAACAACAACAACAAAAACAACAACATAATCGATGTGACAATTCATGACAAACCATCTTTTTATTATAGAAGTTCAATAATATCAATTGAAATTCTATCATATATTCTTGAAAAGGGTCCTTCATCATTTAAAATTAATTCAACGTTAAAATCAATTGAAAATATTCTTATTACTATCGTCAACTATTATCCAATTGATGATCAGTGTAAATTTGAAATTATGAAATCAGTATTTTTAAAATATCAACTCTTTGAAAATAATACTACGAGTGGTGTTGGTTATTTTGAATTATTTGTAAAATCATTTGCAATTCCAAAGTTTACAAATTGGTTATTTATAAATCATAAAGATTATTTAACAAGTGGAAAAATTCAATCTCCAATGGAAAAATATCAAGATGGTATTGCAGTTGAAGCATATTTTATAACTGGTAGATACGATCAATTAAATGATGTTTCACCATTTAATGATTTAATAGATCGTAATATTGGAGTTATTGATAATGGTTTAATTGATATCATGTGTAATAATTTATCCAATTCTACATTTCCCTTTATTAATAAACAATTATTTTCATCTATAATTGGTTCATTTTGTGGTGATGGTAAATTGGAATTATTGAAATATATTCAACAAAATCACAATTGGGTATTTAAACCAAAAGGTAAAGGTGCAAATGATGTTACACCTTCAATATTTACAATTAAACAATTAAAAGAACTTCTTATGCAATCACTCAATTCGTTCAATTTAGAAGTTTCAGAATTTTTATTTGAATTTATAAATTTAACAAAGAATGAATATACAAGTAATTCAAATTCTGTTATTTCAAAATTATATTTTAAAGATAAACAATTTAAATAAAATAAAAAGATAAATTATAATAAAAAGTTAAACTATTGTTTATTTGTTTGGTCTGAAAAGAGTAGTATTTTTAAAAAAAAAAAAAGTCTTCCCACTACTTTTCAAAATATTTAACGTCTTTTTCGTTTTTCGTAAAAAAAAAACAAAAAAATCAATTTTTAAATTTTTAAAATGTCAATATGCCAAGTTTTTATTTTATTTTATTTTCTAGTTTTATTTTTATTTTTATTTTTATTCAATAATAAAAAAAACTAAAAATGCATAGTAATAATAAACAAATAAATATAAATGATAAATTGGAATTATTATTTTGGAAAGTTTTTAAAAATAAATTCATTTACAAATTGATTATGTCATTCATGGATAAACAATTCTCAATACAATATGATTCAATTATATCAGTAAAGAAAATGATAAATTCAAATAAAATTAGTATTTTACGTGATAAAGTCATTAGAAATCAATATTTAACATTTGATAATTTGGATTATAATAATATTGATAATGATATTTTAAAAATATTCAAATTATTCAAGAGTGACAATGACCAAAATACATTATTTTTCAAACAATTTTTCAAGTATTATAGTAATTATATAATAAGATTCAATGTAGTTATAGATGAAAATAAATTATCAGATAGTGATGGAAATTATAGAGATCAATTAGTAAGTGAATTAATTCAAATAAAGTGTTTTCCTGCATTAAAAATACTAGTCCAAGATTATCAATATATATTGAACCCATTTAATTTATATCAAGCAGTTGATATTGGTTCAATTAAAACATTAAAATTCATTTTACAACAAAATCCTGATTATAAAAATTCACAAGTTAGAGAAGTAATAAACAATTTAAAAAATAATAATCCACAAATTAAAAGAAATGAAAACAAAATGACAAAACAAAAAAATTGTACAAGCCATTTTAAAAGTTTATACTATTTACACAATGAAAGAATAATTGATGTAACGAAATCATTACCAATGAAAAATAATACTAAAATTAAAAATATAATTTCAAAACATATTAAATCAACAAGAAATCAAATAAATGAAACAACGCCACTAAAAGATTTAATAGTAATTAGTAAATTAATATTATTAAGTGCTAATTTAAATGATCCAATTAGTAAAGTTATCAGCAATACTGAAATTGAATCATTTTCAAATAGTTTATCAAGACAAGAATTAAAATTACCGTTATCTGATCCATTATTTCAAACTCAACATAAAAAAGAAATCATAAAGAGAATATTAGATTTATATTATTTAATTGGTAAATTTGAATTTAAACCTGATTTCTATCATTTATATTTCAATGGTAATGGTAGTGAATTAAATGAATTTAACAAAGATAAATCAAATTTAAAAAATCAATTTAAACATTCATTTCAATTTGCAAATTATAAATTATTGGTACATTGTGGATGGACTGTATTTCATGAATATTTAAATGAATTGATTGACATTCAATTAACAAATAAAAATGAAGAATTTATATTTTCACATTGTATTGGAGATGGTAATAAAGAAACAAGAAGTAATTTCATTAATTCAATTTTATATCACCTAAAAGTAATAGATCCAACACTTTGTGAAAATAAATTAATACTAGATGGTGGTGTATTGAATCTTTCATTAATACTAGTTGGTTATGGTGATATTGAATTGGTTAAACAATTTGAGTTAAATAATCAATTTAATATCGACTATAGGGTTATTTCATTTATCAATTCTTTTGAAATGTTGGAATATTTATTTGAAAATTATAATCAACATTTTATAAATAATGAAGTATCAAATTTTAGAAATTTAAAATTATTCAAACATTATGAATTAATGGTTCAATCTAAATTACCACAAACAAGAATTATATGTTGTCCAAATTCAAAAACAAAAAGTGAAATTTTAAAATATATACTTGAAAGAGGTTCATCAATTTATCAATTTAAATCAATATTAGATGTTTATTGTGCAATAAATCATTATTATCCAACTGAATATGGTAAATTTGAAATGATGAAATTGTTATTTACAAACTATAGATTCAAAAATAGTAATAGTGGTGACATTTATTATTGTAGATATATAGTTAAAGGATCATATGGTGTTTCAAGATTTTTAAATTGGTTGTTTATTAATCATAAAGATTATTTAAAAAATGAAGGAATTGAATCATCAGATCATTTAAATAGATACAATGATCAAATTCCAAATGAAGTTTATTTTATAACTGGTAGATATAATCAAATAAATTCAAATTCTTCATTAGAACATTTAATTAATTATCATTATGAAATAATTGGTATTAATTCATTGGATTATATATGTACAAGACTTATTCAATTAAATTTTCAAAAAAGAGATTTAGATTCATTTATTAAAATGTTGGAAAAAGTTATTTATGATGGTAAATTAAATTTATTAAAATATATTCAAGATAAACATGAGTGGATATTCACATATTTATCACAACATCCAATAGAAAATAACATTTCAAATTATGGTAATGGTACAACAACATTAGTTATTAAATATTTAAAATCATTACTATTAAATTCTCTTAAAACAAATAATATATTAATTTCACAATATTTATTTGGGTTAATTGATTTAACTGAAAAAGAATATAAAAACAATTATAATTCTATTATTTCAAGAATATATTTTAAAGATAAAAAATTTAAATAAACAAATGTTAAAATAAATTGAATTAATTAAATGATCATCAATATTACAAATCATCTAAAATTTATATTTTTGATATCATTGATCGCGACATTTAAAACAGTTTTTTTATTTTTTTTCTTTTTTTTTTTTCTTTTGATTTTTCATTTTTTTTTTTCATTACACAATTACACAACTACTATTAAATGACAATGTACTCTTATTTTTTTAAATTGGTACAATGCCAAAAGCAGGATCAATTGCAAATAAATAATCAATAATTAGTTATAAAGGATATTGTTTAAAGGTGAATGTATGTGTTATACACCATTGATTGGATTATCATGTTCATCACAAATTATTATAGTTCCACAACCATCTATAAATACAACTGAACCAACAACAGGAATACCAATTAGTGCAGGAGATGGAAATCCAGTATCAAATATACTTTATAAACCATTAATTTCATTAGTATCGTTTAGAGAATTAAAACACATACTAGATTTGATACATGGTTATATACACCAATTACATCAACCAAGAATGAATATTTTACAAGTATTCCAGTTAGTAGTTCATTATTATTACACATACAAATGTATCAGCAACTTTAGAATGGTTTAACGCAACAACATCAATTGAATTTGCAAATTCAACATTAATAATGAATCCAACTCCAATTTGTAAATTAATTCAACTTCAATTAATAATGTTTGCAGATGATTTTGAATCAAAAACAAATGATGTATATTCAGTTAAAGAATTTGGTAATTGAACGATGATTCAAATTATGTTAAAATTCAAATTAGAAGGTTGTTCAGTTTATGGTAGATTCATTAATAGAGCAATAATTGATAATAAAGTTAAATCAGTTAATAATGTACCATTAGATCCTTCATTTGATTCAATTGAATCAACTTCAAAATCACAATCATTCATTGGTATTTATTTCAATTGAACAATATCAAGATAAAGTTTTAATTGATCCAGATTTCTCAGTTTTATTAGATAGTAAACCTGCATCCAATAAAGAAATTCAACTTGTGATTCAAAATCAGGTCTTTCTGGTGGTAAAATAGCAGGTTTTGTTTCAGTAATTGTCATATCTGTAATTTACTCTTATAAAAGAAAAGAAAGATAAAAAGTTCAAAACAAATTCAAAATACCAAATTTACCTAAAATAATAAAAAAAATATAGACTGTTTAAACTTTTACATAAAGATCATTAGTTTCAAAACAAGAAGATTTAAATTTTATTACTTGAATTAAAGTAAATACTTTCAATTCTTTATGAAAGGTGTTAATGTTGTATATGACCAAATCTATTTATAATCATTCACTTTTTATAAGTATACAGTTTGTGTTTTTTCATTCATATAATCACCTATTAATTCTTAAATTAATGTTAGTATGTATTAATTTGGGTAATATTTATTATTGTTTTGTAGTTATTGGTTTATAAATTGTGTGAAATTCTAAAAATTTTAATTATGTGTAAAAAAAAAAGCTAAAAAAAAAAGAGAAAATATTAAAATTTTTAAAAATATACAAACGAGTTTGACATCCTTTCACAATGCGTGTGTGTGTGTGTGTGTTCCCAGCGCATTGATTTTTTTTTTATTTTATTATATTTTGAAAATAAATTTTTTTTCTAAAAAAACAAGAAATTGGTGTTTGTATAAATTTTATTTTTTTAAAAACGTAAAAAGAGATACACCAATAGATTTCAATTTACATGATACAATATAAAAATAATAAAAAATAGTTTAATATTTATATATATATACAGTTATAATATATCAGTTTATAATAAAATAAAATGGATAATAACGATAAAATAGAAAAGAAATTAGAAAAAGAAAAAGCAAATTCATTTGATTTTGAATTATTCAATAAACCACCAGTGGATCGTAAAAAAGAATTTTTAAAGAAACAAGAACAAGAAGAAGAAGAAATAAGAGAACAAATTTATATATTACAAGAAAATCAAAGAGAAAAAGAAAGAAATAGAATAGATCCAAATAAAAATAAAATAGTTAGATCAAAACCAAAACAAGAACATCAAGATCAACAATATTATTATCATACAGAAGATCAACACACTGTAGAGGAGGATGATAAAGAAATATATAAAAAAGAAGAAGAAGATAAAATAAAATATAAACAACAACAACACCAACAACACCAGCAACAAAAACAACAACAACAACAACAACAAAATAATTAAAATCATTTCCCACCAACACAAATTACAACAATAACAAATTCAAAAGATTATAGTGAACAATATGACTATAATCAACAACAAATAATATATAATAAACAAACAGAAAATAAAGAATTAAATGAAATTGAAGATCAAATTTTAAAGAAAGTATTGAAACAAAGTTTAAAAGAGGTTCAAGAGAAAGAAGAAGGTAAAGTTGAACAATTATTTAATCAAATTGATAAAGAAGAAAAAGATGATGATAAAGAAAGTTTAGTACCATTTATTAAAGAATCTGATAAAGAGAAAGAATTAAAAGATTTGGCTCAAAGTTTCTATGATTTACTTGAAAGAAAAAACACTATACAAAATTATATAAATTTAAAAATAATTGAAAATTCAAAATTATTAGGTAAAGACACCAAGAAATTAGAAATGTTATTGGATTATTCAAATAAAAGAGATTTAAAATATCAAGAAAATCAAATAAATAGTGTATTAAAAAATCTTGGATATATATCAAATACTCAAATATTTAAAAACAATGAAGTAACTGGAGAAATTAATACTAAAGAAATTGATACAACCACTACAACAAATCAAATAATTAATAATAGTAATATAACTACACCAAATAATAGTAATAACAACAACATCAGCAATAATAATAATAATAATTCAAATTATAAAACAGTATGGGGTAAAATGAAAAATTACCATTTATCATATACTGATTCTAAACTATCATCAGCAGATAGTAGTATTATAATTGAACAACCTTCAACAACTGGTAACACAACATTAATTAGTAATTCAATTTCAATTTCAACACTTACACCAGATACAGCAGTTGCAAGTAGTAGCAATTCTGAAGAACCAACAACAAGTAACACTTTATCAAATAATGAATCAAATAATAATAATGAAAATTCAATCACTGCTTCAACAACCACTAAAAGTAGTAAATCAAAAGCAACTACTAGAAATACTACAACAAATGATATTGAAGATGATAATAATAATAATAAGAAAAACAATAGTAAAAAGAGAGAGTATTCTCCTATATCAAGTACAAATTCTAAAATTTCGCCACCAATTAATCAAAAACAAAAAAAAAACAAACCAAATACTACACCATTTAAATCATTAATGCAAATTGTTAATCCATCAACAACAAATACAGATAATAAATCAGAACCATCAGAAGATAAATCAAAAGAAACTACAATAACTGGTATTAATAATGAAATTGAAAAATCACCAAATACTATTTCACCAACTTTAAATAATGAATCACCAATCACAACCAAAAATACAAAATCAAAAACAATTAAACAAAAATCTAGTATTGAAACACCAACAATTAATCAACAACCTATAAGTATTAGAAGAATTACAACAAGATCAATGACTAAATCAACAAGATTCAACTCCAACAACAACAAAATTAACGTCGTCATTATTATCCTCTTCACCAATTTCAACAAGTAGTAATAATCCCCCATCATCAATTTACAATTCAACTCAATCAAATTCAAAAACAATTGATAAATCAAAAAACAAAAAGGTAGTAGGCAATTTAATAGAAAAATTAGAAAAAATTAAAAACGAAAATGAAATTGATCAACAACAAAAACAACAACAAAAACAACAACAACAATAACAACAACAACAACAACAACAAAAAGAACAACAACAACAACAACAACAACAACAACAACAACAACAACAACAAATATCAACACTCCATCCAGAATCATCAGAATGTATTTGTTTTGTGTATGGTGGAATAAATTTTTC
>JACAFY010015280.1:1671-17077 GCA_015252635.1 Dictyostelium capitatum | reverse complement strand
TTCTTTTTTGATGTAAATATTTAACTGCCATAAATAATTGATTCATTATATCTTTGATATCATCTTCATCTGACATACCCAAACTAATGAATTGAGTGAGAGTACCACAGTTTGCAAATTCCATAGAGAATGAAAATATATTATCGTTTTTGAGTACGTTGAAAATGGAAACTATATTTTCATGTTGTAATTGCTTTAATATATTGATTTCTTTGTTCATCTCTTTAAGTTTACTTGGGAAACTATCTTTATCTTTACGTCTATCAATACATTTTATTGCTACCTGACTACCATTTGATCTATCAATACCCATTGATACTTCACCTGTATATCCTTCTCCTAATTTCTTTACAAATATATATTCTCTTGAAATATCATCCAATGTTGATTTATCTATATTACCAAATGGATCTTTTAAATCTATAAATACAAATGAAAATGATTCACCATTATTATCTTTAACCAATGAGATACGATGTTCAGTTTTCAATGCAACAGTTGCAATTTTATCAATTCTTTTACCATTTATATAAATTCTATTGTTTAATGTATTTAAAAATGGAAAACCTGAATTTGATCTGTGGATTCTAAAAACTGCGTTCATATTGAAATTGTTGTTTTCCATTTCAATTCCATTGTCTTGTGCTCTAATAATGAAGTGATTATCTTCAATCAAATCAAATGATGTTGATTCCATTCTATTCAATGATACTAATCTACCCCATGTTAATGATTGTTGATCGTTTTCAATATCTAAATTTGGTGTATTTGCTATTGTTGAATTAATTGCTGTAGTTGATGTGGTTGTAGTTGTTGTTGTAGTTGTTGTTGTTTTTGTTATTGTTGTCTTAATTATACTATTTGGAATATCATCATTGTTTAATGGTGCTGCTGGTGATTTATCTATTTTATTATTTGTCTTTTGTACTTTTTTTAATTGTTGTTTATTACTACTGCTACTACTATTGCTACTACTCTTATTTGTAAAGTTTCTTTTTTTTGAAAATGGAACTGTAACAATAATAATTGAATGGTTAGTTATTTATTTTAAGCATACACATTAATATCTTCTTTGCACTTTACCTTCAAGGAAATCTAAACAATCAATAAAACTATATAAAACAATTCAATTTAATGTTGCAATTGTAAATATACCAATTATTGATGTTGGACATTCTCTCGAGTATTTGCAAACACCACTACCACTACCACTACCACCACTACCACTACCACTACCACCACTACCACTAACACTAGCCATCAATACCACTATGACTCCAACCACTACTATCAATCGTCATCACCACTACCACCACTACTGTCACCACTACTGTCACCACTACTGCCACCGGTCAGTACTTACCATTGGTCATAACATTTAAAATATTATTATTTTCCATTGTGTGCGGATTTATTTGTTTTTTTATGTGTGTGTTTATGTGAATAAAATGATTTAACAAAAAAAAATAAAAAAAATAAAAAAATAAAAAAAATAAAAAAAAAGAAAAAAAAAATTAAAAAAAAAAATAGTAAAAATTGAAATTTTCCTAAATTAGTGTGGTTGGTGAATCTGTAATTTGTTATAATGCGATAACGGTTTTTATTGTGATTAATTAAAAAAATTGTTATTCATCCCATAATATAACAAGAGTTATATAATTTTATTTCATAATAAAGAATTGAAAATTTATATATTTGAACATATGTCTGCGATAGTTTGATTGTTATAATGATCTAATTTAAGTAGGGCGGGCTAGGACTAACCGCTTGCAGTGGAACACTCGTTATCTAAAGTGGAATCCATGAGAAGTATAAATCGACATGTCCCCCTTAGCGCCAACTTCGTAGAAAAAGGAAGCAGTTAATGCATAATACTATGTGCAGACGTGAAGGACTGATTGGGAACCGTGAAATCAGTGAAGCCTATCTGCATGGGTCCTGACATATAAATATGGTTTTTTTTTTGTTTAATTTTGTTGATCAAACTATGTTAATTATAAAAAGTAGTAAATTGATGTCATAATAAATTGGTTTATCTTTTTTTTTTTGAAAAAAAATTAATTTTAAATTTGGTTGATAATAATGTCAATTTAAAAAAAATTGTTTTGCAAATTTTTTAAGAAAAAATATTGTTTTTAATTTTTTTTTTTTTAATAAAATAATATTCTCTATAACACATAAAACTACATTTACTTTTACGTTTTTCATTTACAATGTTCAAAATCAGAAGCAAAGGTGGCATGTCCATTTTGTGGTAAAGATTTTTCTTTAGCAACTTTTAAAAATCACCTTTTGGAAAATAATGCAGAACAAGAAGGTTCAGTAGGATGTTTAGTTATGGTTATGCAAAACTTTGATATTTATAATGAATTTGTTTCAATCAAATTATATAAAGAAAAGGAATTAGAAATTGAAAAGTTGAAAAAAGAAATAGATAGTATGTCAATTTTAAATATCAATTTATAAATGAAAAGGTTGATCGATTAAAGAAAAAGAGAAAATTGGCTACCAGTTATGAAGATTCAGCAAGTTCAATTGGTTCAAATTATTCATACCCATTGATTAAAAAGGAACCACCCAAAGAAGGGAATGAAATTTCATCATTTTATAAAGATTCATTGATTTTTGAGCAACAAAAACAACAACAACAAAAACAACAACAACAACAACAACAACAACAACAACAAACACCTCAACTTTCTATAAATACACAAACACCCACAGCAACAACAACACCAACACCAACACACCAAGTTTTAAATTTTCAAAATATGATTTTGATTATGATTCCGATAATTGTTTCCTTAATCAAAGTGTAAGAGTACCACTTCAAGATGGATGTGAAATTGATAAAATGCTATGTACTAGTAGTACATCAACTCAAAGATATCTAAGAGTAGATTTATGGCATGGTGATGTTAATATTATTTTGTGTAAACTCTCGCACATTAATAACGCTGAAAATCAAAAGGCCATTAGACAAATTCTCAACTTTCCGTTGGGAAGAGATGGTATTAAATCAATACCCGACAATATTCAAAAATATGGTTGCGCACAATGCACTGATCTTTGTGGCCATGGTATTAGAGCAAAAGCATTTGGTATAGGTTTATCATCTCTTAATTTTTTAAAATTAGTCTAGTTTGGGAAAAGAAATTCGTGAAAATTTAATTTATGATTTAACTGGTAGATTATTCATTACATTGTTTTAGGCATTACACTAAAGATCAAGAAATACGCAAGAGAATTACAATGAAATAATTGAAATTTTGTTTAACCTTTACCAAAAATCATTTAATCATTTCTTAGGGTTAAAAGATAAACATTATAGAATATATGAAGATAGGTTCACAACAAAATTTCGTGTTGTGGCTGTTTGTGATGGTTCTGAACAAAGAA
Source organism: Dictyostelium capitatum (assembly GCA_015252635.1). Taxonomy (NCBI): domain Eukaryota; phylum Evosea; class Eumycetozoa; order Dictyosteliales; family Dictyosteliaceae; genus Dictyostelium; species Dictyostelium capitatum. The sequence continues at coordinate 13,678 of JACAFY010015280.1, read as the reverse complement.
TAGTATCCCCAATAGATAAACTATATAAAATTCTTTTTTTTAGTGGTAAAAAAGGATACAATCCAATTGTATCCTTTTTTACCACTAAAAATCCATAAACCTGTATTTTGTTTACCAATTTTAAAATAAAAATTTTTATTTTTTTCTAAAAAAATTCGCAAAACAATTTTTTTTTACTTTGATATTATTATGAGATATTTTTATATTAATTTATTTATTGAATTTAAAAGCGTTAAAATTAGATCAAAACAATCATCAAATTTATGATTAAATATATTGATTTTGTGTAATTGAATTGATTGAATGAATGAATTTCTAATTGTATTGTTATATAAATTGGTTATAGTATTGGTTGTTGGTGTTGTTGGATTGGTTATTGAATGTTTAATTTTGTTTAACATTTTAATAATTGATTGTAAATATGATGAAAATAATTGTTCATTCATTTTTACAATTTCAATATTAACTTGTAAAAATTGAATAAAATTATTTTCTAATAAATATATAACTTGATTTATATAACTATCATCACTACCACTACTTGTATTTTCTAATGATTGAAATATAATATTTATATTTTTAAATTTAATTTCATTTACCATATTATTACCATCACCATTACCATTACCATCTTGGAAATTTAAATTACCATTTAAAACAATTTGAATTAATTTTAATAATATACCCGAATCCAATAATATTTGACCATAATTTATTTTTGTAATTACATTAAATAAATCATTTATTAATTCTAAATTATTTACATTGAATAATGTTTCTTGATTTATTAATGTCATAATTGTATTAATTAAACTTGATTCCATAATTAATTTAAAGTAATAATCATCTTGATTATTATCACATAAATTTAACATGTTTTCAATTAATCTTAATCCATATATTTGAATACTATCATTATCAATTGAACCAGTAATTTTAATTATTATTTCTGTAATCCCATATTTAATTAATAATTCTTTAATTAAATCAAATTGATTTGATTGTTGACCCACTATTAAATTTGATATTACTCTCATTGGATAAAAAACAACTTCATTGTAATCACTACCATTATATTTTAATATAAAACTTTTCATTATTTGAATTGTTGTTTCTCCCTGTGTGTGTGTGTATGATGTTATTGTTAATAAAATGTAATGTAAATAGTAGTAGTAGTAGTGGTAGTAGTGGTAGGTAGTAGTAGGTAGTAGGTACATACATAAACACATAAAAAATTTTGTAATTCATTAATATCATTAATATTTGAAGTAATATTGAATATGAAACCTGAAGTAACTTCATCTCTTACATGATCATCAGAATTTTGTAATGATATATGTTGTAATATTGAAATGATACCTTCTTTTATTAAAATATTTCCAACTTCAATCACCATGGTACCTAATATTGATAATAAACGACTGATAAGATATGAATCTTCTGCATGAATTGATAATAAATCAATTATAACTAAATGAATTTCATTTTCAATTAAACATTGTGTAATTTCATCTGTTTCATTTTTAGTTGATAAACTATCTAATACCCAAGTACATTCATATTGAATTTCTTTATCTGATGAATCTTTTAAATGTTCAATTAATATTGGTATTATTCCATAATTAATTAATAATAATAAATTAATTCTTAATTGTTCATCACCATCATCATCATTATCGTTGTCAATATCTAAAATTATAATAAACCAATTTGATAAATATTAATATTAACCCCACAAATATAACTGTTAATATATATATATAACACCTTACAAATTATTTCTCTTATTGTTTGAAGAGCATTTAATTTATCATTTTTGTTTGTTGATGAAATGTTTTCAACTACTTTTAAAAATAATTGATCTGTGGTGGTGGTGGTGGAGTTCATTATTGTTTAAACAATAAAAATGAAAAAAAAATTAAAAAAAAAAAAAATTAAATAGGAAAAAATCTTTTTTTTTTTTAAAAAAAATATTCATTTTTTCCCACTTCAATAATTATACTGATAATTCAAGTTTAAATGAAAAAGAATGCAAAAACCCTTTTATTTTTTAAAATTTTTAATTAAAATTTTGTTTTTTAAATTTTAATTTTTAATTTATTTTTTTTAAAAAAAATCAAAAAAAAAAAAAAAAAAAAAAAAAAATTTTATTTTTAAAAAAAATGATCTCAAACACATAATAATTTATAAAACTATGAATAATAACAACAACATTAATAACAACATTAATTGCAATAACAATAATATGGAAAGGGTATTTTGGAAAGTAATACATAATAAATATATATTCAGAATAATACTGTCATTCATTCCAGTTGTTATAGAGGAAATATCCAATAATAAATCAATAATAAACTATAAAAATTATAATATCATTAATAATAAATGCAAATTTAAATATATTCATTCATTAAAATGGATGATAGAATACAATCAGCTACAGTTACTTAAATGTAAACTAAATGCAAATGAATACATTGAAATTTATAAAGATTCTTTAGTATCATTATTTAAGTTAATGGGTGAATCTCCAACAACAACTACAACAATATCACCAAAACAACTACAACAACTACAACAATTTTTATTATCAAAAACAACATCATCACCATCATCATCACCATTAATCACAAATAAAAAGAGAAAATTTGACCAAGACAATAATAACGAAAATGAGACAGCACAAGATATTACAGTACAACCATCAACTATATCAAAAAGAACATTACCAGAGGAGATATTACAACTATTACTGGATAATAAAAGAGTTCAAATTGAATGTTTAGTTGATGATATACTATCATTAGCAATTGAAAGTAATTGTTTAGATGTAATTACAATATTGTCAAATCAGTCAGCACCAATACAAATATATCCATCAACAATTAAGACTATAGGAACAATTAAAATGGATAAACATACCAAACTTCAAATAATATATATATTTGTAAATTCAAATTCATATAAATCCTCACAACAACAACAACAATCATTATCAACACTATTTTCACAACTACAAAATGAAACAGAAGAAAACAATATAACAAAGGTGGATAAACCAGAAAATACTAAAGTAAATAATGAAGTTGATATATCTACCAATAGTAATAATGATTGCCCAATTGACTGGAAAATACTTTTAGAAAGAGGTGAACCAATTTGTAATATATCTTTTCAAGATGTTTATAGTTATTGTGCATCAGAACTAAGTGGTAATGCATTGGAATATTTAATTAAACTAGGTGATCCAAATAGAGAGTTCCATTCTCTACCACTTCCCGTTGGAATTGAAAAATTGAAAAAGAATCAAGATAGTATACTAAAATGGATTAAACTTTCAACATCACAATCAATCATTACATTTTGTTTAAGTAAAGAATACTTTGGTAAACAATTGATACGTCTATTATGTGAATTATCAATAATTTCAAAACAAGTATATTGTGAAGCAGTTGAATCAATTGGTCAAGATTACAAGAAAATGATCAGTAATAGGATTCCATCATGGAGTCCAATTATATATTCATTGGCAATTGAATGTGTTGGATTCATTGAAATCAAAGATTTTGAAATAATAGATTGGATGATTTGTGGTGAAGCAGAAACAAATTTAGTCAAATCTTCAAATACATCAACATTGAATAATCTCGTTTTCGATTCTATTGAATTGGTAGATTATTTAACACCGCACATTCATAAATTAGGTATAAACATAAGGTGTATAACTGACAATTTAGGGAAAACTTATCAACAAGCAATAAGAAAATGTGATATTCAAGGAATTAAAGAAATTGATTCAAGAAACAATATTAATTTTAATTATTTTGTTATGGATCATTTGGATTTTTATAAATTATTCAAAGACAATCCAATTGAAAATGTAGAGCAATTATTAAATCATTGGAATTCGACAAATTATAAAACATTTGAAACAAAAATTGGAGATAAATCAAAAAGAAAGCTTTCTGAAAGATTAATTTATCAACAAAGAAATTGTGGTGATGGTAATGATGTTAACACAACTATATTGAAAAGAATTAAACTCAATTTAAATGAATTTGGTCTCAAATGCTATATGATGGTTATTGAATTGATAAAGATTAATAATTTCAAATGTTTATCACTGGTTATTGATCATCACCAATTTAAATTTGATGAAACATTTTACTCCAATTTTAAAAGTATGTGGAAGGGTGGTAGAAGAGTACAAAAATATTTGTATGATACAGATTTGAATGTATACAGAGTTGATGGAATGGATGTAAAAGAATTGATTTCATATGTTCAATTTTGGATAAATCAATTAAATTTAAAAATAGGTAGTAGTGATTTTGCTGGAGTCAAAGAAACCATATCAACTATATTAAATCATTTATATTCAACATTAATTCAAATTAAATTTGTCAAATTTCAAGATATTAAATTGGTGCGTCAAATGTTATCTGAAAATTTAATTGAAATTAAACATTCATATTTCAACTCATTCAATTATCTTTTCATTAGGTCTCCATTATTTATTAAATTTATAATGAAAGAAAAAGATATTTTAGAGTTTAATCATCAAGAGTTCCCATATCCAATTCGAAAATGGAATATTCATTTACCTTATGTGGTAGAAATCAATACACTTAGAACATCAAAACCAGATAACGTAAAATATTTCAATGGTGAAATAGATCAAGGAGGTACAGCTGTAGGTAATTTAAAAGCATTGAATTTCACATTTGAATTTATACTTGGTGAACAATCAAACTTTGATAAAATTTTATTAAAATTATTATTACTATCCACAAATTTTATGGATGGTACAATTCATCAATACATTATAAATTACAATCAAGATATAGTTAAAGAGTTCTTAATTGACATTGGCAGATTAGATTTACTTTTTATACATTTTCAACAAACACATCAATTTAAATTAAAACTTACTACACCTCATGAATATCGTCTAGTTAATGTATTGAATTACAAACAAATGGAATTGGTAATTCAAACAGTAAATGATACAGAATTATTTAAATTGTTTTTGGATCACGAATTTATTGGTATTAATTTATCCAAACCACTAGAACATAGCAAAAATTGGTTTAGAGCAGCATTAACAGCCAATAATGAAAACTTTGAAATTATCAAATATTTATTTGATAATTATTATCAAACTTCATTTGCTGAAACATTACTTTTAAATACTCACTATTTTGATTACAATTATTTAGCATCAGAGTTTATATTTTCAAATTACAAAGATACATTATTTCCAATTAGAAATAGTGACATTGATTCAAAATTAACAAATATTTTCAATTCAACATTTATTCATGGCGATGTATCATTTTGTGATTTATTATTAAAATATTTTTCAAAACACATTACCATTTCAAATAATTTAATTTCAAGTGCACATAATTTGGGCAAATTCAATATTATTAATCATTTTATTACCAATGGTTTTATCAAAGATGACCATTCAGATTCATTGCCACAAGAAAATGGTTCTTCATTTAAAAAAATCAAAAATTAATAAATAAACTTGAATATACCTTATATATATATATATATTTTTTTTAAATTAAACTCTCTTTATACACATTGTTTTAATTTATTTTATTATTTTTTTTAAAAAGGTAATTTGTTTTGGAATAAAATAGAAGCCTTTCTTCCATCTTTCCATTCTTGTTTAGTTATCCAAATTTCTTTTGTACTTTCTAAACAACCTAAAATAGCACCACCTCTCCAACTAGAATGTCTTGGATCAACATCAGTTCTAATACTATTACTTCCAGTAAAAAACCCAATATAATTTTCAAGTATGGTAGTTGCAGTTGGTGTTGGTGTTGAATTTGTTGAATTTTGTAAAGATTGTGATTGTGTTGCTGCTGCTTGTTGTGCTGCTGCTGCTTGTTGATGATGTTGTAATTCCATTTGTTTAAATATACGTACTTTTAAAACATCTTGAAGTCCTGGTGCGAGTGCACCACCTCCTACCAATAAAATATTTGAAAGATATTTCCTTTTATTGATATCACTTCTTTCCAATTGTGATACACTCTTATTAATTGCAACATCCAATGGAATATCAACTTCTTTATTACCGCTGGTATTGGATTTACTATTATTCTTTAATTTTATTGGTGATGATGAGTTACTACCACTACCACTTGAACCAGCACCTATACTTGAACCAACTGTAATACCACTACTTTCAAATGGATCTTCGTAATCAAATGATGATATATAATGATTGAAACAATGTAGTTGTTCTTCGATATTCATATTATCACCATTGTTGTTTGCAATTAAAGCGGGTTTTGAATTAACTACATAATTTACAGAACTACCACCAAATTGAGTTAAAACACTTGGATAAAATAAAGACATACCAACTATTTGATAAACATCATCTGCATTAAAATGATATGTATTTAAATATTTCTCTTGTTTAATATCTCTAACCTTAATTGTTCCTACTCTTTGTTTTTGTATATCATTCTGTAATTGCGATGATACTAAATAATTAGAACATATATAATTATATATATGAAATATTATTTTAATTCACCAACACTTACATAATTATAATCTAAATTTTCAGTTTTAATTTGATCAAAAACATTTAAATAAAATGGGGAGAAATCTACAATTTCATTATCAGAAGATTTAAATGGAAAGTAATACTTGTGAATTTGTTTACCAATGGAAGTGTTATAGTATGAAGAATTTGTAAGAATGAATTCCAATAGTTTAGTTAACTGTTCACCACCATACGATAGAGTTACACGTGTATTTGGTAATAGAAAACCTTCATCAACACATGCAATTGATATTTTTTCATGACCTATATCAACAACGCATGATTGTGTTGACATTGATACACCAAATGTTGAACAAATTGATTCTTGAAAGAATAATACACTTGTAAATTGTAAATTATTTAATATTAATGTTGTTATCTCTTTTAATGTTTTTTTATCAATTGAATCCTGAACAACATAAACACATCCATAGCTCTGTAATTTACAAGAATCTCAATTAGTATATACATATATGTTTATATAATTAAGATACTTGATAATTACACTTAAATCTGAGGATGGTATATTTAAATATCTTGAAATTGCATATTTCCACATTTGAGTAATATCATCATACATTGACTGAATTGAATTATAAATACCACTGTTAAAAGTTGACATCATAATTGGTTGATATGATATCCATTTATTTTTATCTCTACTAACTGTGATTGCCTAAAAAATATATGATAATTATGATTACATGTTAGAATGGATAACAATAATTTTTATAATATTAGTGCTATTATTGTAATACTTACATCATCACCAATACAATAATCAATATCATCATATTTTAATTGTGGTGGTTGATATGGTGCATTTGTTACTGTTGATGGTTTCTTTTTCTTTTTCTTTACAATTTCTGATGTCATTGAATTATTTTCATTAAATAGTGTTGGTTTTTGTCTAACTTTAATATAGTCTATTGGTGGTAATAATTTAGTTGTTTCTTTAATTGATTGTTCTAATTCTTCGATTGATTTCTTTGAAAGTTGTATTTTTGTTGTATTATTAGTTGTAGTATTTGAATCTGTGGGTGTTGCTGTAGTTGTTCCTGTACTAGTATCTGTAGTAGTTTCTGTTTTGGTGGTTATTGGCTTATCAACATCCATTGTATCTGAATTTGTTATTTCTGTAGTTGGTGCAACTGTTTTATCATCTATTTTCATTGGTGTGTCATTTATATTTGGTGCGGTAGGAGTTGTAACTTTAATTCTTCTAGCTATAATATTTGGAATTATTTTTGGTACAGAATCTGATGCTAACCCAATTCTTAATGAATGTGATCCATGATGAATTACTATAACTTTACTTTCCATATTATTATTACTATAAAAACCACAATCACCAATAATAAAAATGATATAAAAACAATGAAAATGAAAAAAAAAAAAAAAAAAAAAAAAAAAAAAAAAAAAAAAAAAAAATTTTTTTTTTTTTTTTTTTAAAAATTTTAAAATAAAAAAATTCAAAATCAAACACATACACAATTACAACAACAAACAACTACAACAATATATAAAAATACTACAATAAAATGTACTCGGCAGGACCATCCGGTTTATGTAGGTTTTATTAAAACGATATGATCTTATATTTTACAAATGTATTAATATTATCTATTTTGTTAACTCCAACAGATAATGCACCAGTAACTAAATTATTATTATTTGGATCATTTGCAATTAATTTAAGTGTAAATTATGTAATAATGAAAAAAGGAGGTGCCAATGTTGATAAAGCGTTATCGTTGGGTAATGGTTTACAATCATTTATTTGTAGTCAATTTTTATATAGTAATTTACCTGAAATGTTTTTTGGGTTCATGTTTATTTATTCATTTAGACTGTTTGAAAGAATGATGGGCTCTTCGAAATACGCATTATTCTATTTATCTACAACTGGTTTATCAGCATTACTTCAATTTTCAATAAATGTATTTAGTACAACAAATAGTAAATTAATATTAAAATCTTCACCGTATGTATTATTAATTGCGGTATGATATGTATACATAAACATATACTAATTACTGATTAATGATTTAAATACAGATTTTCATTTATATTTTCATGTTTAGTATTATTTTATAAAGATGTACCATCAACAATGTGGTTTAAATTATTTAGAATTCCAATGAACGATAAAATGATAACATATGGATTAGCATTACAAACATTGATTGCCTTTCCAACAAATATAACAACTAGTGTAATTGGTGTTGTAAGTGGATTAATTACAAGTTCAAAATTATTAGGATTACCATTTGTTAATTTTCCAAAAGGAGTAAGATCATTATTTTCATCATATATTTTACCATTGATTCAATCTAATCCAGCTGCAAATTCAACATCATATCGTACTCAATTGGAAAGAAATCAAAGACGTCAAGCACAACAAGATTTAAATAATCCAATGGCTGCATTCCAACAACAAATTAATCAATTACAACAAATGAGTCAACAACAAATACCAGTTGCTCCTCCAACTATACCACCTTCAGAAGAGAATATTTTAATTTTAACAGAAATGGGTTACCCAAGATCAAGAGCTGTCGATGTTTTAACAAGAACAAATAATAATTTAAATGAAGCTGCTTCAATAATTTAAATTGAAAAATAATAATAATTTAATAAATAAAACACATTTAATATTTGTATAAATAAATGTCCATTTTTTGATATTGTTTTTTTAAGCTTTTATTTTCAAAAAATGATTGGTTCTTATTATTATAGTTATTATAGTAATTTTAATGATTGTAGTTGTTGTTGTTGTTGTTGTTGTTGGTGGTTATTATTATATACAGAGTAAAAAAGAAAATATATTTTATATTCCTTTTTCTCTTTATTGTTGTTGGGGCTAGTTGTTGTGTGTGTGTTATATGTTGTTGATGTTGATGTGCGTGTTTATTGTGGTGGTGGATAAATTTTTGATTGTGCTCTAACTTTTTTATCATATTCTTCTTTATTTGCCCTGTATATACAATTAAATGATAGGTGTTAGTATGTACGTTGATTCTTTGTACTATTCGTTGTTGTTTATTTGTTATCATCTTACATAAATAAATGAATTGGTAATTGTTGAGCAGGACTTTTTGGATTTGGATTATCTAATAAATCTTGAACACCTAATAAAACTGTTTTAATTGTAACTGATGGTTTCCAATCTTGTTCTTCATTTAAAATACTAAGACAAACTGTACCTGATGGATATACATTTGGATGAAAAAAATCTTTAGGGAATCTACACTTTGGTGGTTTACTTGGATAATCTTCTGTAAATTCCATTACTAATGGATAAACACCACCATCCCAATTTGTCTGTGAATGATAATTTATTTATATTATTAACATACATTCAATTTACCACAGTAAATTAAATAATAATTATACGAATAAATTGATAATTACATTTGTTTTTCCTGGAATACCACAATTCCAAATATATAAATTTAAAGATCCATCAGCATTTGTTGCTGGTCTTGCATAGAATCCCTGAAAAGTTTAATATGATTCAGTTTAGTATGGTGCAAAGCTATAATATTACTTTACATGTGTATACACCTAATGAAAGTAATTACAAACGCACACAAAAGTGTGAAAGTAATAAATTTTCAAATGTTGTTTCTCAACCGATATAACTATGCATGTATTCTTTAAACTTACATATGGATGGTCACGTCTCCAATTCTTTCTTTCTTCTGATAATCTTGCTGATGAAATCCCAGACATGTCTATTTATTTATATTTTAATATTATTGTATATATTCTATCGATCTCTGTATTTTCGTAAATTTATAAATGGTCTATATATATATATAAATATTTATCTATTCCCGTTAACTATTTTATTTGTTTATGTTTGTATCCAAATATACGTTAAAATGCAATTAATTGTTTTTTTTTTTTTTTTTTTTTCCATTTTTTTTTTTTTTTTTTTTTTAAACGCTACTAAATTTTATGGTACAGTTTTTTATTAAAATTCTATATTTAGTATTCGGGAATTACAAAAAGGAATAATTATAATAATCATGAAATAATATGAATCTTGTAATATTGTATCTACACTTAATTGTATATTCCAGAACTATATATATATAAAAAAAAAAAAAAAAAAAAAAAAAAAAAAAAAAAAAAAAAAAGAAAAAAAACTAGAAGAATTTCAATGTGATAATAATAATTTCATCATGAACAACAAATTATATTTTTAGTTTATATAAATGAAGAGAGTTTATATATATATAAGTTATTTATATAATAAACAAAAGGTAAGACGGGATCCGAAATTTTTAATATTATGGTGGAAGTATTTCACGATCGAGTTGCCTCTCCTTCCTATTCTACACCCTCAATTTTAAAGATTATGGTTGCTGTAAGGAATCCCCAGTATGTCATAGACATAGATTGCATTATATTACTTGATTTTAATGATTATTATTTTTATTATGGTATCATGTCAATTTGACCCCAAAATTAAGAGAAAATTAAAAGAATCTGAAATAAATAAAAATAAAAAAAACGTATGATGTAAAAAAGAATGACATCATGTTCGTCATTATTTGTTTTTTTTTGAAATATTGAGATAAACCAATATTTTTTAAAAACTACATAGAGTTTGGGATTGATGATATTTTATCATCAGTTTCATATGGAATAAATTTCATTAAAGAAATAATTATTGCCACTACTAATTGATAACATATAATTTATAGTTTTTATAATTTTGTAATCTTTATTGTTGTTATTATTATCATTATTATTATTTTTACTACCATTTTTTAATTGTGATGGTTGATTTAATTAAATTTTAATTTTTTAAAAACTATCAATGTAACATGAATCACTATTTAAATTCAATATATATTGAAGGAGTTTCTTTGATAGATAGATTATATTTGAATAATTTATCTAAACATTCATTTAAAAAAAAATACTCTTTTATCAATATCAGTTGGTAATGGTGTTTTTATTAAGATAATTATAAATTTGATTATAATTAATTGATATTATATTTTGACAATTTTTAAATTTTTAGTAAAACAATTTCAACAAATGTATTTAAATAAATTAGATGTTGGGGTAATAATAAAAAATAAAAAAATAAAAATCCAATAAACAAAATTTTTATAATATTTAACATAAAAAACAGAAATAAAAAAATGAAAATAAATAATAATAACATTGTTTTAAATTTATTAATAAATTTGATTATCTTGATTATCTTGATAAGCCATATTTAATTGATTGTACCCTGATAATAGATAATTTTTATAAAATACAAGTTAAAAAAAAAATTAAAAAAAAAAAAGGATAAAAAAAAAAAAAAAAAAAATTTAAAAAAAAAAAAAAAAAAAAAAAAAAAATTTTAAATTTTCAAAAAAAAAAAAATAATAGAATTAAAAATATATAAAATAACCAACAGATAATTAT
>JACAFY010015269.1:0-17107 GCA_015252635.1 Dictyostelium capitatum | reverse complement strand
TTTTTTTAACCAAATTCAACATTTAATTAAAAAATACGTTTATTTTTTTTTTTTAATTAATATTTTTTTGTTATTTTTTTTTTTTTTTTTTTATTATTTTTTTTTTTTTTTTTCATTGCTCTTATATAAAATTATAAATAAACACATACACACACATTTGACAAAAAAACATAAAAATAATTAAAAATTTAAAAAATTACTCACATACGCACACGAACACACACACAAAAAAAAATAAATATATAATAAAATTTTAAACCACACTATAAAAAATATACATATCTGTATTAATATACATATGGTATAAAAAGAGATATTTAAATATACATATAAATTAAAACATGTTCAAAAGGTTTAAAGATTTAATTGGAACACCTGATGAACAGCAACAACAACAACAACAACAACATTCACCACCAACACAACATAATTTAAATACATCATTTTCAAATAACACATCACCAATATCATCACCATATAAAAGTAATAACAATAATGAATTATCATCATCACTTACAACATCAACATCACCAAAATCACCAACTATAACATCAAATGTAACAACATCACCAACAACAACCACAACCACAACAACCACAACAACAACTACAACAATAGAACCAATTAATAAACCAAATATATGGAAAATTATGATTGGTAGTGATGTTGAATTAGTTAAATCACAAGCAACACCACAAAAATTAAAATTATTATGGCAAGAATTTTTATCGAGTAAATCAGATAAAGATAAAGTTAGTAGATTGAATAAAGTTTTACCATATTTCATTGGATTATATGAAGATAAGAAAGTTGATGTTAAAAGTGGTATGGTTGATATATTTGGAACCAATTCAAAATCATTTTCATTTGCAGTTTCAAGAAGATTAGTTAAAGATATAAATGAAATAATTAAACAATCACAACAACCAATTGCAGGATCATCATCAGGTACAAGTAATACACATTCAAAAGAAATTGCAGGTAAAGAAATATTTAAATTCTTTTCAACATGTAGTGGATTAATATCAGGTTTTGAATTATTATATTCAATTGAAATTTTATCAGAATCATCAACATCATGTGAAGCAATGTCAGAAGCATCAATTCCATCTGTATTAGTTAGATGTTTACAATTATTTTTTCAAGTACCTTATTCAACATTAGAATTACATCAAGGTGTAATTGAAGAAAAATTAATTAAAACATTATGTAGTTTATCAAAACAGAAATCTGCAATTGAAGAATTACAAAAAACTGATACATTATCAATACTATTTCAATTAATGTCACATGAATGTCAATCAACTCATAGAGGATTACGTGCTAAAATTGGTTCATTTGGTCATGAATTATCAGATTTACATCCACCTACCATTACATACATAAATTCAAAAAAGGTAATTTCAACAATCATCAATGATTTAAATAACTATTACATGTTTACACCTGAAACATATGTATCATTATGTAAAATTATCATTAAAATACTTGGTGAATCCTCTAAAAAGTCTACAATTCTATTGGATGAATTCTTTAAAAATGATGGTTACAATTTCCTTGTAGAATCACTATTCCGTTTAGAATCTTCAAAAGATAAACCATTATTATTTGAAAATTTACTAGATTCAATTTGTTCACTCATCTATGTTGGTTATGGTAACATTACAATTCCAGATTCTTCACCAGTACCATATCAATCTTCAATTCATAATTTAAAAGAAATTTCAAGTATGTATATTACTATTTCATATATATAAACATCATGTGTATATTCACATACTAATTATTATCATACTACTACTACCACTATAGATCAAAATCATATTTCAAAAAATAGTAATGCATTTAAAGTATTGGAAAGTTATTTTTTAAGATCAACATATGAAGAAAATAGAATTAAAATATTGGATAGAGTTTTATCAGTTTATTCATCAAATACAGCAAATTTCATATTATTACAACATACAAATACCTTGACTAAATTTATACAAGACTATGAAACACTTAGTAACTCATTGAAATATCATGTTATGAAAATAGTATGTTTTGTAGTAACAGTATTAAGTTGTGTACCATTTCAAGAATTAAGTACATTTTCATTGTTGGTTGGTGAAAATCCATCAAAATATACATTAGAAATGATTTATCAATTAATTACAACATTGGTAAATTTTGAATTTAGATATAAACATATTTTCAGAGAAACTGGTTTATTGGATATTCTAGTAAAAGTAATTGATGTAATTTCACAAGATATAATTAGATTACAAAATGGTAATGGTGGTAAATCAGCAACAACAACAACAAATGAACAATTAATGGAATTAAATGATGAATCATTATCAACAATTATTCAAGTTGAATCATTTGAAATATTATTGGATAGTTTATATATATTAATTAGTGAACATCCTGATAATATTGCATTGGTTAGAAGTTTTTCATTGTTTAATATATTATTGACATTTTTACCATTTACAAGTGTACGTGGTAAATCATTAAGAATATTATTACAATTGATAAAGTATGATCCAGAACCAACACAAAGGGAATTTGATGGATTAATTAAAGTGTTAACCAGTGTAAATAGAGAAAATTATCCAATGAAAACCGATATATTAAATTCAATACGTAAATTATTTAATATTAGTAAATATGCAAGAGAATCATTTAGAGAACATGGTGGATTCGTTTCAATTGTTTCAGTATTTATTAGTTTAGAATCATCATTTCAATTGGATAGAAAAGATACAAGAGAATGGGATATGGAAAAATTAGAATTAATTGAAGCAATTTCAAGATGTACAACAAGTGCATTATGTGGTAATCCTATTAATCGTGATAATTTTGAACAACAAATTGGTTATCATACATTTTCAACATGTTTAATTATGACTGGTGTATTATCAACTGAATGGAGTAAAAGTGTAGTTGATTTCATTTTCGATATGGTAACAGAGAATTTAAATGCATCTGATCAATTATCAAATCAAATGATAATTAATAATATTGAATCATTTAATGTTATATTGGATATAATACCACATATTGAAAATGCAGATTTCAGATTACAAATTATATCACGTATTAATAAAATGGCAGAATATGGTAGATATAATCAAGAAGCATTATCAAAATTATCAATTCCAGATTGGATTCTTCAAAAGTTTCCATCAAATTTATCAAATGCAAATGATCCATTACAACCATTATTACTTTCATTAATTCAAACAGTTGGTGCAAATTGTTTATCAGGTTCTGAATTACGTCAATTCATAAAATTGTTACAACCTGAACAATCACCTGAAGTACTATTGAAAATATTATCATCTATGGCTAAATCTTCACCAATGCCACCATATTTTGAATTTAATTTATCAAAAGTACCATTTGGTTATGTTAGAGTACCAATTACAGATAGAAGTTGGCCACCAACAAATGGATATACAATTATGTTTTGGTTATATATTGATAAATTTGGTACTGGATCATCATCACAACAACCAATTGATTTAGTTCATATTTATTCAGATGATAAAAAATCATCACTTTATATTTATTTAAAGAATGGTATGATAAATGTAAATATTGTAAACAGTAGTAAATATGTAATTGAAATACCAGCATTCAAATTTGAAGAATCAAAATGGTATCATATTGGTATAGTTCATGCACGTAGATTATTAGGTGGTACTGATTTTAGATTATTTGTAGATGGTTTTCTTAAATATACTGCATCGAAAGCACAATATCCTGCACAGGTTTCATCTTCATCATTGTTATTATGTGATATTGGTGTTGCAAATCAAAATAGATTTCCAACTGATCAAATTTGGAGAATTGGTCCATTTTATTTATTGGAAGATGCACTTGGTGCAAAACATATAAATACAATTTACTTTTTAGGTCCAAATTATGCATCAAATTTCAAAGGTAGATTCTCACCATATCAAACTTATGAAATTGTAAATTCTGCAAATTTATTGGCAATTAAAGATTTGGAATATGGTGATCAATTAGGTCCATTAAATTTAGCAAAAGTTTCAATGCAAATTGATGAAAATAAAATTGTAGTTGGTTTAAATGCATCAAATAAATTAATACGTACAAATAATAGTCAAAAAGTTGTATACAATGAAATTTATAATTCAATTATTAATGAATTATCACAAAATCATGGCGTTTCAACAAATTTATTTTCATCACCTGGTGGTATTGGTAGTGGTGGTATTGGTAACTCACCAATGATGACAAGTTTAAATAGTTCGTCATCTTCATCAGCATCAAATTCCACTAGTAAAAAAGATTTAGAAGGTAGAATTGAAATTATTAACCAAGCAGATTTAACAACCAAACAACGTGGTGTATTAGTTGGAAGTGTTGAAGCATTTAGAAGAAATAAAGTAGCAGATTCAATTAAAAAAATTGGTGGTATGCCAATTTCATTGTTATTATTAGAGAAAGCACATTCATCACAAACTTTATTTGATTCATTGGGATTATTAGTTGGATTAATTCAATATCATCCAACAAATACTCATGAAATGTCACAAATTAATGGATATGAATTATTATCATGGGTATTAAAAAAGAAAGCAATTGATGGTTTATTCAATCAAGATATTGTTGAATTGTTATTTGATTTAATTGGTATTAATGGTAATACAAATATAACAGTTAATAGATCAGAAGGTACAGTTGCAAATTGGAATGCTTGTAAAAATGTAATGATGAATTGGGAAATTTGGAAATTAACTGAACCATCACTTCAACGTCATATAATTAATGGATATAATAGTTTAATTGTAAATAATTGTCAAAAGAGATTCAATATTGATAGTTTAAGAAAAGTTAATATAATTCAAGAAATATTTGATATACTTTCATCAGGTTGTGACATTGATGATTTTCAACCATTATCAGAAGGTGTTGCATCTGCTGTAATAAATGTACTATTCAATATATTATCACATGGTGGTTTAATTGAAGATGATATTAGATCAATTTCTGCTTATTTAATATCACATTTACATAAAGATTTAACTGGTAATGGTACAACAACAAGTTCTCGTAGAAAATCATCATATCGTAGTAAATTGGCAACATTGGAAATTGGATCAACTGCAAATATTCAATTGGTTAATCAAGTATTTTATACATTCCTTAAGGTTGTATCAAATTGTGCAACACAAGAAACAGTTGCAATTTTCAAAAGAGTATCACCATATTGGTGTTTCTTTTTCATTGATGAAAATTTACCACCATTGACTGTATCATTGGCATTACGTGTAACAGTTATATTCTTTTTATACAAGTATGATTATTGTTCATCATTTATAAAGAAATCTGGTTTCAAAATATTGGAAAAAGTATTACCTTCATTATCTGGTTATCAAGAGATATACATTTGTTTATTACATTTATTATTGGCAGGTGATCCAAAATTATTAGTTGATATTGAATTATCAAGTAGTACAAATGGTGGTGGTTCTGTTGTATTCCATGAACTATTAAGATTATTTACACCATTTGAAAAGAATTTATATTGTATTGAAGCTGCTCAATTAATTTTATCATTAATTAAACGTTCATATGAAGATAATTATCAATATTTAGAACAACAACAATTATTAAATCAACAACAATATCAACAATCACAACAACAATCACAACAATCACAACAATCATCATTTGAAAATGATGAATTATTATCATTATTATTAGCATCTTCAAGTATTAGTAGTGGTTTAAGTAATACATCACCTTTATCAACTCCACAATCATTATCACCTTCAATGTCTTCTTCTTCTATTTCATCTTTAAATTCATCAAATAATAATAATAATAATACAACTACAACTACTACAACATCATCAAGTAGTGGTGGTCATGGATTTGCATCTAAAGTTGGTAATTTATGGAATAAATTTGAAGAGAAAACAATGGAATTTGTTGTATCAACAGGTGCTATTGAAGAAATACCAGATGGTCAACCTGGATCAAGAAAAAGTAGAAGATTATCTGTTTCATTCCAACAAAAGGCAACAGGATCAACAACAACAACAAGTGGTAATAATGAAAATGAAGATAATGGTGTTATAAATAATTCAAATAATTCAACAACAACAACAAATGAACCATGTCCAATTCAACAAGAAAGTGAACAATGTTTACCAGAATTAAAATTATCACAATTTGCAACACCAGAAGAATCATCAAATTTACAACATACAATGTTAACATATTTTATTTATTTATTCCATGAAAATCAATTATTTCAACAAGAATGTTATAATCAATCAATGGTTGAAGAATTGATTTCAATATTATTTCCAAATGGTAAATTAAATTTACCACCATTACTAAATCATACAACTGGTCAAACTAATGGAATTAAAGATCGTGTATTAGATTTAGTTGTTAAATTCCTTTGTCAAATTATGTTAAGTGCTATGCGTAAAACTTCAAAAGCAATATCAATTATTGAAATGGTATTAGAAGGATCACCAACAAATATTCATGATGATGAATTCATTTTATATCATTCAAGAATATTAATTGAATTAATGTATGTAGTTGAAACAAATATTACAAAAACTGAATTCTTTGATAATGAACGTGTTCATTCAAATTTAATTAAATTATCATCAATGTTGGTTGATCGTGTAAATTTAGATCAATTGGTTAAATCAAATAAAATCATTATTGCAAAACGTGTTTTTTCATTCATTGTTAAAGTATTGGAAAAATTAGAAGCCGATAGACATGGATTAAAAACAGTTCAACCATTATACAAATCATTAAATCGTATTATATTGTTTTTAGTTGGCAATACATCAGATACAGATTTATCATTTGTTACAAATCATATTATAAATCATCAACGTATTATATTTTCAGAAAATAATTTAGATAGTGATTTCGTATTTGCATTATCATATCCATTATTCAAATTATTAATATCAGATCAATCTGAAAGTGTTGAAAATTCAATTAAACTTTGGAAATTATTATTATCATTGAAATCATCATCATACATTGAATATGTTGCATCAGTATTACAATTAAAAGTTCCAAGTCAATCAAATCCAAGACAATCAGAATTAATTGATTTGAAACCAGGTTTCGAATTATTATCACCAAATAATAAATCTGCAAATTGTGGTGATTTCAAACAATGGATAAATGATAATATCACAACATTAACTCAAGTATTTGAAGAGAATCCAAAGAAATGTCATTTACAATCAAAGAATTCTGAAAAGAAACAATCATCAGAACATACATTACCATCATTAAAAGCAAGAAGAAATGAAAGATTATCAAAAAAACAACGTCAAGATCGTAAAGATCAATCACATTTAGATGAAAAGTATAAACATATTACAAAGAAAGCACAATATTTTGTACGTACTGAAGGTGATCGTCGTAAAAAGATTAGACAATTGGAAAATGATAAACAAAAATTCAATGCAATTCAATGGGAAAATATGAGAGCTCAAATAACTAGAGAACGAGCTGTTTGGGGTCCATCTGAACCACATCCATTAGATAAATGGAAATTAGATTCAACTGAAGGTCCATATCGTATGAGAAAGAAATTAGAAAAGAATTATAATTTCTATAAGAATTATCCATACGTTCCATTATCATTTGATGAACAAAATTCATCATTACTTCCAATTCCATGTTCTGCTGATAGTGAAAAGTATATGAACATTGTTGGAACTGAAGAAGAAAATAAATTGGAACCTTCTTATTGGAAATTTGATTTATTATCAACAAATCAAGTAATTACTTCATCAACAAATAATATACCTGTAATTAAACCATCAACAAATTTGAAATCAACTAGTAACAATAATAATAATAATAATAATACAACAACAACTACTGTTACAACTACTACAACATCAACAACAAGTCCAAATGATACAACACCTCCATTATCACCAGTTTATTCATCAAGTGAAGATGCAATAATGAAATCATCATCACCAGTTTTACAATCATCAATTTCATCATCAACAACATCATCAATAACAGATTCAAAAGATGAAATTAATTTAACAAGAAATCCATCATCATCAGATTTATTCAATGATAATTCATCAAGTGTATCTGATGATACATTAAATACATCAACTACACCAATTATATCTGCTTCAAATAGTAGTGTAAATAATCAACAACAACCAATTTCAACCAATTCATCAACTTCATCAACAACAACATCAACAACCAATAATCAACCACAATCATCAGAAATTGTTGATGAAGAAACATTACCATCAACTAATCAATCAAATAGTGAAGATGAAACACAAGCATTCATTAGATTATTAGATCCATATGATCAAGCATATTTGAAAGAAGCAATGAGAAAAGATGCAAGATTAAATGGTATAATGTATAATTGTGGTAGTGTTGATGGTATGGATAAAATTGAAGGTATTTTAATATTCTGTCCTGTATACATGTATATTTTCGATGGATATAGTAAAGATGAAAATACTGGTGATATTTCAGAAGTTGAAGAAAAGATTAATTCTGAATGGTTACCTGAAGGAACAGTATTACCATCAAAGAAAAAGATTATTCATTACTTTTTGAAATGGGCTTATGAAGATATTAGAGATGTATT
The DNA here is from genome assembly GCA_015252635.1 of Dictyostelium capitatum. Taxonomy (NCBI): domain Eukaryota; phylum Evosea; class Eumycetozoa; order Dictyosteliales; family Dictyosteliaceae; genus Dictyostelium; species Dictyostelium capitatum. The sequence continues at coordinate 8,463 of JACAFY010015269.1, read as the reverse complement.
AAAACGTCGTTACCTTTTACGTCAAGTTGCATTAGAAATATTTTCAACTGATGGTAGAAATAATTTAATTGTTTATCGTGATGAAATTACACGTGATGAAGTATATCATACATTAGTTAGTAATGTATCATCACATAATACAATTGGTGGTGATGCACAATCAATTACTGGTGGTCAAACTGGTGATGATAATGATGATCAATATCATGCTGGTGGTGGTTCAAGTGCAACATCAACTGGTCGTGGTATGAAAGATCGTTTCACATCAATTTGGAGAAAATCACCATTAACATTGAAATGGCAACAAGGACAAATTTCAAATTTTCAATATCTTATGCATTTAAATACATTGGCTGGTCGTTCGTATAATGATTTAACACAATATCCTGTATTTCCATGGGTATTATCAGATTATGAATCTGAAGAATTGGATATCGATGATCCAAAAGTTTATCGTGATCTATCAAAACCAATGGGTGCACTTCAAGAAAGTAGAGCAATGAAATTCCGTGAAAGATTTGAAAATTGGGATGATCAAGAACCAAATGAACATGGTCATAAAGTACCAAAATTCCATTATGGTACTCATTATAGTTCTGCTGCAATTGTATTATACTATTTAATTCGTTTGGAACCATTTACTCAACACTTTTTAAAATTACAAGGTGGTCGTTGGGATCAACCTGATCGTTTATTTTCATCAATTACTGAAGCTTGGAAATCATCTTCTGAAGGTTCAACTGGTGTTGTAATGGAATTGATACCTGAATTTTACTATTTAGATGAATTCCTTGTAAATAATAATAAATTCAATTTTGGTTCAAAACAAGGTGGCGAGGCAATTGATGATATCATTCTACCACCATGGGCAAAAGGATCACCACAAGAATTTATTAAACTTCATAGAAAAGCATTGGAATCCGACTATGTATCTGAACATCTTCATGAATGGATCGATTTGATATTTGGTTATAGACAACAAGGTAAAGCTGCAGATGATTCATTAAATGTATTTTATTATCTAACTTATGAAGGTGCTGTCAATATTGATGCCATAACTGATCCAGTTGAAAAAGCTGCAACCATTGCACAAATTAATAATTTTGGTCAAACTCCAAAACAACTTTTCGATAAACCTCATCCAAAACGTACAACCACTTTAATGGGTTTACCATTTTATGCAAAACAATCAATTGTTGGTAATTTCATTAAAGATATTGGTGAACCAGTTGGTCAAATTAGATTGATTAATGATAGAGCAACTTGTGTTGGATTTAATAAAGTATTACTTCCACCAGCACATTCAAAATATATGTTATGGGGTTTACCAGATGGATCAATTCGTTATCATACTGGTGATAAAATTAAAGTATTGGAAGATCATCATGATGGTCCATTAACTTGTTTAACTGCAACTGAAGATGGTAGAATTTGTGTTAGTGGTGGATCTGATAGTTTAATTTGTGTTTACAATTTAAAGAGATTTTCATTGGCTAAAAGATTATCTGGTCATACTGGTTCAATCACTTCAATTGCTGCATCACGTCCATACTCTATCATTGTAAGTGGTTCAGATGATCGTACTTGTATCATTTGGGATTTAAATAGATTATGTTATGTACGTAGTTTAGATGGTCATGATGGTCCAATATCATGTATTGGTATTCATGATACAACTGGTGAAATCGTTGTTTGTTCAAATACTACAATCTCTGTTTACACTGTAAACGGTGAACAATTGATCAACCATAAAACATCACAAATTGCAAATGATCAAATCACATGTTGTATTTGGTCAAAAGGTCCTGAATGGTTAGGTGAAAATGTATTATTAACTGGACATCGTGATGGTAAAATTAAAGTTTGGGGTTTAGAAACTAGATTATTAAATGAAGGTGGTGCCAACAATGGTGGTGGTAAATTAAAATTCAAAAATGTCATTATTCTTAGAGCTACTTTTTATAATCAAAATTCACATTCAACTGCAATCACTTCAATTTTCTTAACAAATGATCAATCTAAATTTTATACTGGTGATATCACTGGTAGAATCTGTATGTGGTCTGATAGTGAAGCTTCTCAAGTAAAACAAAGAGGTTGGATTAATACTGATACCGTAAGAGGTTTAATAAAATAAATATAAATAATAAATAAAGTAAATTAATAATAATAATAATAAATATAAATAATAATAAAAAATAATAATAATAATAAAATATATAATATAAATATTTGCAAAAAAAAAAAATCAATAACTATAGATGATGTCATTCTTGTTTCTTTTCACGTTTGATTTACGTTTTTTTTTTTGGTTGCCAAGATATTTTATTTTTCAGTTTTTTGAATTTATAATAAAATAAATAATCACATTGAGAGAGTAATGAAATATTTATTGGTTTTATTGGTTTTACATTTATTAATTGTTAATATCAAATGTCAATATATAACAATTAATTTTTATTCAAAATATGGTCAACTATGTGATAACTCTGATGATTCATTGGCATCAAGTGACCATGGGGTTTCACCATGTATGTTTTTAACTACAGGTGGTTATATTATAAAGGATAATTATTGTTTTTTATTTAATGAACAAGTACCAACAAAATTTATAACAAATGAAAATAAAACAATAACCCAACAATCATTTGAAGATAATGATATAGATTGCTTAGGTAAGTCAAGCGATGGTAATCATTTTATAATGGGGGAGAAATGGCGGTGTATATTAATATACTCACTATATATTAAAATAGGTGAATCAAGTTCAATTATACATAATGAAGGTGATTGTTATACAAACTGTAAAAATACTAGTAATCCTTTAAATTATAGAATTGAATTATTAAATGAAATTATAATGCCAGTAGTAACAGTTGTGAATGTTGGATATTCTGGTGATTGTGATGAAAATTGGAAAGATAAAGTTGTATTTATGCAATATACAAAAGTAATGCAATGTTTTGATCAAACACTCAGTAGTGTTTCATATTATTTAACATGTAATTCAACATCATTAACAAATTGGTTATATCCATCAAAAGAATGTTTTTCACCAACTAATCAATTTACTGAAACTACAACATTATTTAAACCTCAATGTTCACCTTCATCATATGGAAATGTAAATACTATTCAATTTTGTAATATGGGTTAAGTAAAAAATACAAAGATTATTAAAATTTTAATTGATTAAATAAATATTAAATATTGGATTGATTATTATTTTTTTTTTCTTGTCTAAAATAAAATCGAAATTAATTAATTTATAAAATCCGAATAATGATATTAACATCTTTAAAACTTATAAAAAAACACACGAATGATAAAAAGATTATTTCCAGAATGAATGAATTTTATTTAGCATAATATTTATTGAAATAAATAAATTCTAAAAGGGGAGTGTAGTTTCAACGAAAACTAAAGAATCCTGTTCTTGAGAATGCTTTAAATAAAAAATAACAAATTAGTTTTTGCAAATGAAATTAAAATATAATAATACAATTTTGTACATACTAGAACGATTATTATTGCTGCCATGTTTTTCTATAAAAACTGTAACACCAGTTGTGTCATTTGTATAAGAGTTTGTTGACCAATTGTCCATATGTGTAATACTTTGTTTGATTTGTTTGATAGAAAGCAAAATTTTAAAACAAAAAAAAACAAAACAAAAAAACAATATTTTTATTAATAAATATCAAGATATTTTGATTCAATGAATTGATAAAAAAATAATTGGCATGTTGAATATTTTTATTATTGGTGATAGTATTGTCATTATTTTTAAATATTTTTTGCTTTAATATTTCTAATGATCATATTAATCACTTTGGTATGATTTCCAGGAAGATAACATGGAATTATTTTTATATTAGTATTTTTGATAAATCAATATTCTCAATTGTATATTAAATAAACCAAAAACAAATTTAATTTTATAAATTGAAATTTAAATTTTTTCAAAAATTGAGGAATTCATTTTTTTTGTCACTAATCCCATAACTTTTTTTTTTTATAAAAAATTAATTGATAAAAGGGCAGACGCACAATATTCAACTGGAGCTCGTGTTCTCCATGAGCCCGTGTTCTCAAAATGAGCTCGTGATCTCATAGGTGAGCTGTATGTAAAAGAAAAAATATTAAAGAAAATGAAAAAAAACGAACTCGTGGCTTGTCTGGGTAACCCAAATTGTTCATAAAAATAAATAAAAATAAATAAATAAATAACTAAATAAATAAATAAATAATTTTGTGTCTGGATCATTCTAATTGAACAAATAAATAAATAAATAAAAGTAAAGATTTATTTATTTATTTCTTTTTATTTTTATTACCTTTGTTGTTTTTTTTTTGATTATTATTATTGGTATTATTAGTATTGCTTTTGTTTTTGTTAATATTATTATTTGTACTGTTAGACTCCATTGATAATAATTTAGATAATAAATCTCTTTCGTATGATTCATAAGGAAGGCAACAAGGTAAAACTAGATTTTCACTTTCAACACCATTTTGTAAATTTTCATATGCTTTCTTTCTTTGTTTTGAACCTTCTAAAATATCGAATTTATCTTTTGATGCTGTTGATGCAAGTAATGAATGGGCCAATAGGTAATATGCTTGTGGAATTCTATCATGATCATGACAATGAATTTTACAAATCTCTAAATATTCATTGAATGCTTGAATTGTTCTACCTCCTATATCTTTTGAATAAATTACAAATTTCATATAATATAATGAATGAATATTTGGAAAATTTGAAAATGATGGATTTGATTTAATTAATTTTAAACATTTTGAAATATCATCTAAACAAACTGCATTATTACCAACTTGTGCATGAAATACTGATCTATGATATAATAAATATGGATCATTAATTAAATTTGGATCTTCATTAATTAAAACTATTGCTTTTTTGAAATCTCTTTGAAAAATACCAATTGAATTTGATTTACATATTCTTGCATTTGAATTTTTACTATCATTTGATAATACTTTATCAAATACCATATAAAATCCTTCTAAAATATCAGATGGGATTGGCGGAATTGATAGATGTTGATAGTTAAATGCATTGGCCAAACAATCTACAATTTGAATTAATTGATCATCATTACTACCATTTAATTTATCTTGAATCATTTTAAATGCTTTATTTGAATATTCAACTGTTGCTAACATTAATTTTGCACATTTTGATCCATCTTTTACCCATTTTTTTAAATTTTCAATATTTGAAAAATCTTTACTTTCATATATTTTATCTTTAATTTCATGTAATGATGAATGTGCCTTATTAAATTTATCCCTTTCATCTTTTGGTAACTTTAATAATGAATCTACCATTGGTTTATATATTGGCAGTTCTGCAATTGCAGATTCAAGTCCTCCATCTGCCGCTTTTTTCAACCAATCATAACCTTCTAACAAATTATTCTCTTTAAAGTAAATATTTGCAATATCTTGCATTGCTTTAAAGTTACCTCTATTTGCACTTTCTGTAATTAACTCTCTTCCTTTTACTCTATCTGGTTTACCAAATTTACCATAATATACCATAACACCAAGATTATTAAATGAGTATGAACATTCATTTTTAACAGCTTCTTCATACCAAAGATATGCTTTTCCTAAATCAATATCAACACCAATACCACTTTCATAACATAAACCTAATGAATGTTGTGATTCTGCAACACCTAAATTTCTATTTAATTTACCATCCTTTAATTTTAAAAATTGAGGTTTAGTTGCACCAATATTTAGTAATTTGAAATAAATTTTAATATCTTTTGAGACACCTGTACCATTTTGATAACACAATGCTAAATTATAAGTACCTTCTGCATACCCATTCATGTGTGCAATTTTAAAATACTCTGCAGCTTTTTTATGATCAATTTGTATGTCAGCTGTACCATCCATATAAAAATGACCTTTAGCACAATTTAGTTGATTTAATGCATCTTGCTCAAATAGATTTGGATCAGTTAAACCAATATAACTGTTATCCATGATTTCCTTTCCAACATGAACTTCTTTTAATTGATCAGTTCTAAACAATGGGTTACCACTTTCACCTCTTTGGATTTTATTTAATATATCGGTTGCCTCATCTCTTGCATTTTTATATTCTTTATTAAGTGGATTGATAGCCAAAGACTTTTCATATGATTGAATTGAAATTTCATATAGTTTTAATTTGAAGTATATTTTACCCAATCTAAAATACCATTTACAATTCTTTGGATCTAAATCAATTGCAACCAATGCATCTTTTTCTGATTGTTTTAATAGGCTATCATCTGATGATTTTTCAAATTCATATAAATCTATATATGATTTTGATCTATTTGAATGAATAATTGATTTTATTTTATTTGATAAATTTGGTAATGCAATTGAATTACTGTAAATTGTGATTGCATTTCTATAATTTTTCAAATTAAATTGATCATTTCCTTCATTTTTTAATTTCTCTGCTTGTTCATTATAATCCTTTTCATCGTCAACATTTGAATATTGTAATTTATATTTATTTATTACACCATTAATTTCATCTTTTATTGTACTATAACCTAATCCAATTAATGAATATGTTAAATCTTTTATAAATATTTCAAATTCTTCAAATGATAATCTAAATTTAACTGAATGAAATACTATATTTGTATATTTATATTTAAATTAGTTTATGATTTATATGTATTAAAGAATTTGTATATAAACATACCATTATCTCTTAAACTTTTGATAATTGATATAAATTTATTTTCATCTTTTAAATTTGATAATAAATTAACATTTTCATATGGATATGATGTTAAAAGACCACAAAGAATTGATATATCCCAATTATTGATATCACCATTATCAATTAATAGTTTTTGTTGATCATAACTATGATTTTTATAGTATAAACTTGTTTTAAATAATGTACCCGATGTTAAATCATTAAACCATATTAAATTAAATTCTTGTCTATATCTTTCTTTTAATTTCTCTTTTAATTTATTTGTTGTAAAATCATACAATAAATTTAATTGAATGATTTTATATATATTCATTTTATTGTTGATGTGCGATTGAAATTTTAAAAATTTAATAAATGATCACCAAAAAAACAAGATTGCAAAAAAAAAAAAAAATCAATTAAAAAATTAAGTTGTTTGGTGAAATTACAGTTTTACAAAAATATAAACAATTTATTCCCTAATTATAATTTTTTTTATTTTATTACTATAATTATTACTTTTTGTATTGGGTATTATAATTACTATTATTATTGTTATTATTATCAAAGTCATTTGTATCGAGTATGACCATTGAATTGTTATTATTACCATTTGTATAATTTACTTTTGTAGTTGAAGTTGTTTTGAAAATTTCTTGATCATAGATATTATTATAATTATTATTGTTGTTTCCATTAGTATTATCGATTTCAATTTCTGTATTATCATTACCACCTATATTTAAAGTTGTTTGATTTTCAGTTAAAAATGAAATTGTAATTGTCAATGCTGAATATTGAGATAACTCTTGAACACATGTCATATATAATGTAATTATACATAAAAATATATTTTGAAAATATTCTTTAATTGAATTATTATATTTTTTAAAATTTTTATATAAGGTACTATTTTTATTATTATCTAATTCCATTTATTATCTAAATATAAAAATAAAATATATATATATATATTTTATATGTGTGTTATGTGTGTGTACAATAATAAAAATTTACGAATTATGATAATAATAAAAATTTACGAATTATGATAATAATAAAAATATATAATATAAAACAGTTGTGGTAATATTAATTAATATTTATATAAAAAAAAAATAAAAAAAAAATTTTTAATGTAATATATTTTTTTTTTGATTAGTTAGAGCGTATGTTTGTGTGTGTGTATGTGTGTTTGTGGGTGTGTTGGAAAATTTATTAAAATGTGTGATATTTTCACAATTCATACCCCTATTTCATATAAAAATTTATATTTGGATGTGTGTTAATTTGGGAATTATATATATATTTTTTTAATGTGACTCTTTAGTTATTTTTTTGTATACATTTTCATTGTCACACACACACACACATAAATAAAGTATTATCACACTACGAGTCTTTAAATTATTTACAAATTACACTATTAATAACTTACAATTATCTCTATAATAATAATAATAAATATCTATCATTTATTTCACCAGTTTGTTGGTGCCATGGTTCAAATTGTTTAAAGTATTTACTCTACAACGTACATGTACATCATTAACAAAAATTTAGACAATGAGAGACAGGGGACCTGCAGAATAAATGAAATAAATGATAGAAATAATAAAAATATAATATAAATAATAAATAATAAAAAAAAAAAACAAAAACAACCACAACAACTACAACAACAACAACAACAACAACAACAACAACAACAACAACAACAA
>JACAFY010015258.1:2360-12451 GCA_015252635.1 Dictyostelium capitatum | reverse complement strand
TTATTAAATAGTACCTACAAATTAATTATAAATTAAATAAAAAAAATTTTTTTAAAAAAAAAAAAAAAAATAAAAAAAAATTAATTGTTTTTATAAATAAATAAAAAAAAAAAAAAAAAAAAAAAAAAAAAAAAGAAAGGACTTTTTCAAAACAAATTATTAATAGTGATGAGAAATATAAAAGTATACTTATATTTGAGAATGACGTTCCCCTCTATGCATTCCGACGTTCCCCTCTATGCCTTTTTGATTTTATTTAATTTCAAGAGAACGACATTCGCCCAAATTTCAAACCGTTGTTAAAATAAATTTCAATTGAAAAATAAAAAATCAAAAAAAAAAATCAAAAAAATGATGTGAAATTAAGATTTCATATCTAAAATGTGTCATGTCTTTCTTTTTTGAAATGAATAGAGAAAATTATTTTTTTGTTATAATTTTCTGAAGGTTTCTTATTTTTTCTCAATAATTAACTATTTAATTGTAAAAAAAAAAAAAAAGAAGATTATAAAAAAATAATTAAACAAATAAATAAAATTAAACAAATAAATAAAATTAAACATATAAATAAAAATTAAAAAAGTTAAATTAAAATTAAATTAAATTAAAATTAATAATATAAAAAAATGGTGGGAACGGTTAATAATGATTTAAATATAAATCAAGATTTTATAGATAAAACAATACCATATGATGAAGAAAGTCAGAGGTTAATTAGTAAAAAAGATGAACATCCAGTTAGTACTCCATTAAAAGATCATAAATATAAAATTCAATGTTTATTACTGTTATTTGGTTTTGCAATTTTTTCAATGATTTCATTTTTATATAATTTATTTTTACCAAATGTATTCACTGAATATGTAACATTCCATTTCCCAGATTTAACTGTAGATCAAATTCAAACAAAAGCATCATATTATAAATCATTTTCAGATTCAGTACCATTTATAACAATGGCATTATTAGGTCCATTAGCAGGTGTATTATCTGATAAGTAAGTACAAATATACTATAATTATATATTTGTAGTAAATTATTTACTAATTTTATATACAAATTTTATTTTATTTTTTAAGATATGGAAGAAAACCAATTTTATATGTTGGTTTATTAGTAAATGTATTTGATATTGCATCATGTTATGTTTCTTTAAAAACTCATAATTTAGTTTACTTTTATATATTTCATATTATAGCTGGTATTTCAAATATTTATCCAGCAGCTATTTTTGCAGCAATTGCAGATATTTCAATTGATGAACATATTCCAATACTATATTCATTTTCAGGTGTTAGTATTGGATTAGGTGTATTAATTGGACCTGGTATATTTGTATTTTCAAGTAATTCAAGTATTCCATATTTAACATTATATATTACACTTGGTTTATCAGCAATTTGTTTATTAATTGTACCATTTTTAAAAGAAAGTTTAACAATTGCAAAATTGGAAAATAGAATTAAACCAACTAAAGGTACAACTTCAAATCCATTTATTGCAATTAAAAATTTATTTACACAATCTGGTTATATGACTATGGTAATAATTTTATTCATTTCAATTAATTATACAAGTCAAGATTTATTATCAACATTTTACTATTATTTATCATTGGAATATAATTTTGGTCCATCACAAAATGGTCAATTCATGGCATATCTTGGCAGTTTAATAATTTTAATGGGTTTACTTGTTATTCCATTTTTATTAAAATTCTATTGTATGTATATCAACCACTAATATAAACACAATGTATACTATGATACTAATTAATTTTATTTTATATAATTTAAAATTTAGCTGAAAGAAAATTAGTTACATTAGGATTTGGTATATCAGTAATTGGCCATGTTTTAATGGTTATATCAGGAAAAAGTAAATTCCTTTATATTGCAGCAGGTTTTTTCATATCATATGTACCAAATAATATGAATTTAATTCAAAGTGTTATTACTCGTGCTACACCACCAGATATTACAGGTACAATTTTAGTTGGTATTAATTCAATTGGTGCAATTGCAAGTTTCGTAGGTGCCCTAGTAGCAAATGATGTATATTTATTCTCAATTGATAAAATATATTTCCCACAGTTAATATATTTAGTAAATGGTTCAGTCGTATTTATTACAATGTTATTTTCATTATTTGTATGGAGAAAATATAAAAATCCAAATCCTAATCTTTAATAAACAATATACACGAATATGTGTATATTATATTAATATTAATATTTATATAAAACCAACAATAACAACAAATATTTAAAGATATTTAAAAAAGACTATTATTTTATTATTATTATTATTATTATTTATTCATTTTAAAAAACACACACTACTATTACTACTACTGATCTTTTTTTAAAAGTAATCCATTCACATCAATTCCACTTTGTTTTATTTTACAGGATACAGGTGTTTGATAATTAGGTATTACCTTAATGAAATGATTTGAAATGTTTGAAAAGCCTTTACTACTTTTTGAATCAACTTCAATATGATAACGATCATCAACAATACCAAGAAATCTAACGACTGGGTCAATTCCTGAGTATGAGGGAAAAATAATATATATATTACCATTGGAATGTGATGTTATTATAGTAGCGGAATTTGTTGAAACTATTGTTGTACTTGTATCTAAATGTGTAGTTGGTATTATTGGAGGAGGTTGGGGTGAAGGTGGTGATTGACTAAAAATTTGTTGTGACATTGATGATATTGATTCTTCACGTTCTAATAGTTTACTTTCTAAATTTGAAATTGCCTTTTTAAATGTTTGAATCTGTAATAGTAGGTCTCTATTTTCATTTATTAATATTCTTTGATTATTGTTTAAAGTTTTAATTTTATCTTTATGTTTTCCTAGTGTATCTTGTAAACCATGACAATTTAAACATTGACCTGTAGTTGTGTTTTTTGTTGATAATAATCCATTTGCTGCTGTTGTTGTTGTAGTTGTTATATTATGTTGAATTGTTTCTATAAATGATGAATCTAAATCTTCACCAGTTTCATTAAAATCAATGAAATTTGGTCTATGAAATGCTGTATTTGTTGTTGTTGATTGTTGATTATTATTTGTATTTTGTGAATTTGGTAGTAGTTTTGAATGTGGTGATAGTGATGTATCTAATATAGTTGTTGAATTTAATGGTGATTCTTTTGGGTTAGTTGGTGTAATTGGTATTGTTGTTGTTGTTGTTGTTGTTGTTGTTGATGTAATTGGTATTGTTGTTGTTTTTGGTGGAGGGGGAGAAGGAGTTACCCATGGATTTGAATCCATTAAATCAAATTCATTTTCACTTTCATCTAGTTCATCAAAATTTTGATATTCATCTTCATTTTCATAATTATTATCAGCTTCAGTTGAAGTTGTTATTGGTGTTGATAATATAGGTGTTGTAGTTGGTGTTGTAGTTGTTGTTGTGGTAGTAGTTGGTCGTATTGTAGATGATGAAACTACAATGGTCCTTTTTACTCCTGCATTAGGTTCACTTTTTAATTTCTTTAATGTTGCAATTTTAGCGATTATTTGTTTTTTAGTTGCACCTTCAAATGTATTATCCTGTTCAATTTTTTCGAAAATTGCTGTATCAGTATCAAACTGTTGAGAATTTTTATGTTCTGTATAAACCTCCCATAATCTATCTTCACGATTTTTCCATTGGTATGCTATTTTTCTTTTCCTTTTTTTACTTTCGTTATCTTCATCGCTATCTTTTTTCTTTGATATCTTTTCAACATCTCTTTTCTTTTCTTCTGTTGTTGTTGTTGAGTTACTACTACCACCTCTTACAACCGTATGGTTACCATTATTCGAAGTAAACTTTCTACTATCTAATATGATTTCTATTTCGTCTTGATATTCTATATTTTTATTTGTATTGTTCATTGCATAATAATAATAATTAAAAGTGGGTGATTATAAATAAATAGCACACAAAAAATAATTTGTTTTTTTTAAAAAAAAAGTTTCGTTTTCTCATTTTTTTTAAAATTGCGCAAATTAAATTTAATAAACAATACTAATAAAATGATTACAAGGAATAATACTATTAAAAGTAATAATAATAATAATAATAGTAATAATAATAATAATAATAATAATAATAATAATAATAATAATAATAATAATAATAATAATAATAATAATAATAATAATAATAATAACAAAAGAGATAATGATAGCGAAGATGAAACATATAAAAAAGATAATAAAAAACAAAAATTAGAATGTAATAATAATAATAATAATAAAGACAGTAATGAAATTGAAAATGAAATATTAAAATTAGAAAATCTAACAGTTGCACAATTAAAAGAATATGGTAAATCAATCCATGTTTCATTTAAAAGTTCAATAAGAAAAAGTGATATCATACAACAAATTGCAAGTGTAATAAGAAGAAAACAAGATATAATTAAAAAAGAAGAAACAGATATTGAATTGAACCCATTTAATAAAGGTGTAATTAAACTTTTAATTACAAAAGACATTGAACCAACAGAATTATTATTTTGGAAATTATTTAGAAATAAATTTATATACAAGAAAATAATGTCAAACATGGATACTCATTTATCATTAGAGTATGATTCAATTATATCAGTTAAACGTATGATTGAAAATGGTCAATTAAGTATACTAAGGGATAAAGTTTGTAGGGATCAATATATTTCATTTGGTGGTTATAATCAAAATAGTTGTGGTAATAGTAGTGATAAAGCAGATTATCTATCACATATTTTTAAAGTAATTAAAAATGATGATTCAATGGATACATTATTTTATCAAAAGTTATTTAAAAATCAAGGGAAATATTCATTAAATTTCAATAGTTCTACAAAAATAGTAAATGGAAAACAAGTTGAAAATGATAGAGTAGAATTTATAAATGATATTATAAAATGTAAATGTATGGTAGCTTTAAAAGTAATGATATCAAATTACAATTATAAACCAACACTATCAAATTTAAATGCAGCAATTGAACAAAGTGCAATTGAATTTATTAAATTCTTTCAATTATCATTTGGTTTAAAAGTAACTGATATAAATATAACCACCGATACAATATTACCATTATATCCAATTAAAAGTTTAAACTATTTATCATCTAATTCAAATAGTTGTAATCATATGGATATGGATATTACACCATTTATTAGTAAAAAAATGTTTATAGATAAGAATCATGAAAATATTAAAATTGGTATTAAAACACCATTGAAATCATTAATTATCATTTGTAAATTATTATTATTAAAATCAAGTCATGAACAAGATATAATATTCCTTGAAGAAATTAAATCATTTTCAAATAATTTATCAAAACAAGAATTAAAATCAGAATTACACCATCCAATAAACCAAGTACCTTCAAAAAAAGAAATGATAAAGAAATTATTAGATTGTTATTATATTGGTACAAATATATCTCAAGATTTAATACCAGCATTTCGTTATTTATATTTTGATAATTTTGAACAAGATAGAGATTATGGTGATAATGAAGGTTTTAATATATTTACAATTAAAATTTATTTCAAATTTGTTCAAGCATTAGAATTTGCAAATTTTAAAATATTGGAAATACTTGGTGAAAATAAAGAATATAGTCATCCAGTTGATGGTATATTCACACATGGTAATTCAATTAATAATAATGAAAAACAATTGAAATTTATAAATTTAGTAATTAATTCAATTGAATTGAAAAAGAATTATATTGGTGCAATTGATTTCTTTTATTCAATTATTTCATATGATAATTTAGAATTCATTAAACATGTTTCAAATAAATTATCCAAATACATAGAAATAAATGGTACCACTAAAACTTCATCAACATTTATAACTCAATATATTAAATCAATAAATGTATTGGAATACTTATTTGATAATCATTTAGATCATTTTAGTGAAAGATCAATTTGGTCATTTAAAAATATTGATCAATTAAAACATTTTGAATTATTACATTCAAGAAAATCAAATTATGATGGTACACCAATTAAATTATCACCATCTTATTATTTATATGGAATTATAATTGATTATCAAGTATTGAATCATATTCTTTCAAGTGGTCCATTAATTTATCATGATAATATTGAAAAAAATCCAAGTACAGGTCGTCCATCATTTTATGAAATAATTGATAATTGTACAAATAAAAATAATCAAGATAAGATTGAACTATGTAAATTGGCATATTTAAAATTTGAAAATTGTAATCCATTAAATTATTTTGAAAGATTGGGTCGTAGAAGTTCAAATACTTATTATTTTATCAAGTTTTTAGATTGGCATTTTGATAATAGTAAAAATTTAAAAGATGAATATTTTAATTGTTCATTTAAAAGTTCAATATTTTTAAATATTGGAAGATTTGAACAAGTAAATACAGGTTTATCATGTCTACATCAATTGAGTGATGGTTTCTCTGGTTTTCAATGTTGGTATAATGATGGTTATTTCAATGATAATTTATTAGATTTCTACCTTAAAATTTGTTCTGATCATTTTATGCTTTCTTTATTTAGTTTATTAATTATAAATGGAAACTTAAAAGCATTTCAATATATTCAAAAATATCATGGTTGGTTATTACAAAAGATATCAAAAACAAACAGTAAAGGATTATTTACATTTGCTCAATTAAATCAATTTTTATTACTTTCTTTAAATCGTAATCAAATTGAATTATCAGAGTATTTATTTCAAATATTTTCAATTAATAAAAGTGATTTTGATAGATATTGTAGTGGTGGTATTTCAAAAGTTTATTTTAATAATAAATTTAATTAAAAATAATAAAAAAAAGATTGTATTTGTGAGATTTATCATTCAAAAAATTCAAAATAAAATAAATAAAATTTAAATAATTTATTATTCACAATACACTTTTTTAAATTTTTTTATATAATTACAAAAACATAATATTTTTATTACATTAGTTATTAATTCCATATAAAGATTGATAACAATTTAAAATTAAATTATCTTTTGAATTAATTTCACAATTTTTAATTACATCATGAAATGAACCTGGGCCAAATGACAATCTTAATTTGTTTACAAAGTAATCAAAAATGTGAATTTGATCATGTTCAACAATTTCTTCAAATAACTTATTTACAGTGGCATTATTAACTTTAACCTTGTTTTTTAATAAACTTGAATAGATGTGATCAAAAACTTCAAGTTTACCATTTGTAATACAAGTTACTAAAAGTTTTTCAACAATTATCATTATTTTGTTTGCATTTGATCTATTCTTTACAATATGAATTTTAATAAAATGATCTGCTAAAATTAAATCATCAGATACAACCAACAATAAAGCAAATTGATATAATTCAGTTTCGCTAACTGCAATAGTATTAATGATATTATCATCTAATCTATCAGTAACCAATAAAATGGAGAGAAAATTTGAAAATTGACATCTTTTTGAATTAATTTGGGTACCATTTGAAAATTCAAATAACCAATTTGATAATTCAATTGTTCTTGGTTGAATCAATATTTTACTACCGACTTTATCAAATATATTATATTGTAACTGTTGATTTGAAAATTGAATAATTGATTGAATATCGGGTAATGATTGTTTGTTATCTGATAATTCAATGAATTTGAATACTGAATTATCATGTTGATATAAATGAGGTTTACCAATAATATAAACAATTGTTTTTAACCATAAATGACCAAAATACTTTACTCCCAAATGTTTTAATGGAGGTTGAATTTTTACAAAATCCAATAATAATGATTTACAACTTTCATATCCAATTAATGTTTCGTATGATGATATTAAATCTGTCCTTCCCAATGCATACCAACTAATAATATTGTTTTTTTGACAAAGTAATCCATTTAAATTTTGAAAACAGTATGTTAGCATTTCAACTGATCTAATTACTCTTTGTAAATTTAAAATTGATAATGGATTAGAGGAATTATCAATTCTCTTTAATTCTGAATAATTTGAATTGTAAAATTTACTTTTTAAACTAAAATTATCAATACCACCCATTTGTTGAATTGCCATTTTAACCAATTCAATATCATTATAACAAATTAATAAATGTAATAATAATATTGGATTCATAGCTTGTGACTTTTTTGAAGTTATATCTTTAATTAATTCTGTTACAAATTCGATTCTTTTTGTACCATTATCACAATGTTTTAATAATGTATTTGGATACTCTTGATTTAAAAATTGATTAATAATTTTTGATTGACTATTTTTTTCATTTAAACAAATATTAATCAATTTATGATTACCATATTCCAATGCCAATATACACGAATCCTCAATGATAAATGTATTATTTGATGATCTAGATTTTGAAATTATAACATCAAAACCAAAATTTAAAAAATAAATATTTGGAAAATTAATTGTTGAAACTGTATAATAAAAATGAATCAAAGATTTAACTAAATCACCATTAACACTTCCATTATTACCAGTTTGATTTAATAATATTTGAATATTTGTTTTTAATTCATTTTTTGTGAATGATGACTCCAATGCTAAAATTTGATTAAATTGTGTAATTGAATCGTTACTTGGTTCAAATAATTTGAATAATAATTTACATGCATGAATTAATTTTGATAATTTATAATTTGTAAATACACAATCCGGTAAAATATATTCAATTAAATTTGGTACCATTATACTTGAATTTGCAACACGATCATTTTCAATTATTAAATTTGAATTTAATAAATGTAATAAAAACTTTGGAAACTGTATTGCTCTTTTTGGATTAACATATTTAATACTGAAATTACTTTTTATTCCTTCAAAACCATTTGATAAATTTTGAGTACCACCAGTTAAAAATCGATTAATAATTGTTTCTTTAAATTGTTGGTTATTTGGTTTATCTAAATATTCATTTACAAGGTATCTAAACATCTTTAAATCTGATTGTTCTGATGAAATTGATAATAATTTAACGAGTAATTCATCTGATAATTGATTATTACCATTTGTTAATAAAACTTGTAATGCAATTAAATTTCTTTTTTCAACAATAGATTTAATAATATCTTGATAATTTATAAAGTATCTTTTATAATTAATGAATAATGTTTGGTAAAATTCTGTAATTTCTGCTTTTTCAATATCTTGTTCTTGTTGATTTTTATCATGTTGCTTTTTATAAATAATAAATTTGAATATATCTCTATACCAATAGTTTGTATAATCAGACGTATCAACCAATGGTAATTTCTTTTTAACTTTATCAATTAATAAACCTTTATACCCATTATTAACCATGTAACTAATATCATTAATATGATAATATGAATGAAATCTTGAATTCCAATGTAATTTAACTTGTTTAAATAATACCTTGTGTCTGAATATCTTCCAAAATAATCTTTCAACAATATCCATATCTTTAATTGGATATAAATCAATTATTGGTGCTGGTGTTGGTGGTACTATTGCTACTGCTGCCACTGGTACTTCTGATACCTTTTTTGATGTTTTATGTGGTTTTGGTTTATTACTATCTTGTTTTTCTTGTTTTATTTGTGGTGTATCTAAATTTTTACCATTTTTATATTCTTGTATTTTTTCGTTTATTCTTTCTATTAATGTTTTTTTAGTACCAATATGTTTTACACCAACTGATTTAGCAACAACTATTAATTCATTTTTAGTTTGTTTATCTAAATCTGTAGATTCTAATGATTTAAAATCCATTGTGCTTTTTAAAAATATAAATTATGTATATGAATGGTGTTGTGTTTTAAAAAAAATTAAAAAATGAAACTGAAAAAAAAATTAAAAAAAAAAAAATTATAAAAAATTAAAAAATTTTTAACAATGACACTCCATTAACATTTAAAATCTATGTATATTTATTTATATGAAATTTGGACTATTAATTATTTAAGTAATTAATATAATTAATTAATTAAATTCATGAGAAAAAAGTTTTTTTTTTTTTTTTTTTTTTTTTTTTTTTTTTTTTTATTTTAAAAAAAAAAATTTAAAAAAAAACCCCAACCAAATTTCAAAAATTTTAAATTTATATTAAAAAAAAAAT
>JACAFY010015250.1:0-17130 GCA_015252635.1 Dictyostelium capitatum | reverse complement strand
TTTTTTTTTTATTTTTTTTTTTTTTTATTTTTTTTTTTTTTTTTTTTTTTTTTTTTTTTTTTTTTTTTTTTTTTTTTTTTTTTTTCATATAAAAATATATAAAAGCGATATATTACAAAAAATATTATTTATTTTTCGCACACACTTATATTCACCATACACACACACACCAAAAAATAACAACACAACGTCAGAAAATAAAATAGAAACCTTTCTAAACACTATCCCACACAACATTGTTTTTATAATTGTTTTTTTTAATTTTTTCGTTTATTTAAATTATTATTTTTTTTAAAATAAAATAATTCATTTGAGAATTTTAACAAATAATATTGTATAAAACTATCCCAATAATAATAAAAACTTGTATTAATATATATATATATATAATTTTAATAAATCAAAAAAAATTTATAGAATCAACTAAAAAATGGCAAAGAAAACATCAAAGAATAATAAGAAAAATAAAGAAGTTACACCACCACCATCAGATAATGAAGATGACGTCCAAGATAAATTCAAGGAAATGAGATTAAATTCATTCACAGCAACTGGTGCACTCACTTCAAAAGAAGCTTCAAGAGATGTAAGTTCAATCTATTTTTGTCACTGTAATAATTTTCGGAGCGAAAAAAAAAAACGAAAAACGAAAATTTTATATAAACACAAACGAGTGAATAATTGGTATTAATATTTTTTGGATATCCCTTTTTTGATTATAGGTTAAAATTGAACAAGTTACATTAACATTCCACGGTAAAGAATTATTATCAGACACAACAGTTGAAATCAATTTTGGTAGAAGATATGGTTTAATTGGTCATAATGGTTGTGGTAAATCAACTTTCCTCCAATGTTTAGCAGTTAGAGAATTACCAATTCCATCACATATTGATATTTTCCATTTATCCGAAGAAGCTCATCCATCAGAAAAGACAGCATTACAAACTGTAATTGATGACGCAGAAAAAGAAGTTAAACGTTTAGAACATTTAGAAGAAAAATTACTTGAAGAAGAAGGTCCAGAATCTGAAGAGTTATTTGATGTTTACGAACGTTTAGATCGTTTAGATCCAACTACATTCATTCCAAGAGCAAGTGAAATTCTTATTGGTTTAGGTTTCACAAGTCAAACCATGTTAAAGAAAACCAAAGATCTTTCTGGTGGTTGGAGAATGAGAGTTTCATTGGCAAAAGCATTATTTATTAAACCAACTTTATTATTATTGGATGAACCAACAAATCATTTAGATTTGGGTGCTTGTGTATGGTTAGAAGATTACTTATCACAATACGATCGTTCATTATTTATCATTTCTCACTCTCAAGATTTCTTGAACAGCGTTTGTACAAATATCATTCATATGACTCAATCAAAATTAAAATACTATGGTGGTAACTACGATACATTCATCAAAACCAAACAAGAGTTAGAAATCAATCAAATGAAAGCATACCACAAACAACAAGAAGAAATTGCACATATCAAATCATTTATTGCATCTTGTGGTACCTACTCTAATTTAGTTCGTCAAGGTAAATCAAAACAAAAGATTATTGATAAAATGGAAGAAGCTGGTCTCGTCGAAAAAGTTGAAGATGACAAGAAATATTCATTCATGTTTCCACCATGTGGTGAATTGGCTCCACCAATTATGCATTTTGATAATGTTACTTTCTCTTACAGTGGTAAAGAAGCTGACGTATTATACAGAAATTTAGATTTAGCAATTGATCTCGATTCTAGAATTGCTTTAGTAGGTCCAAATGGTGTTGGTAAATCAACTTTATTGAAATTGATGGTTGGTCAGATTACACCAACCGTTGGTCATATTAAAAAACATGGTCACCTTAAAATGGCTCGTTATCATCAACATGCTCATGAAGCTTTAGATCTTACAGTTTCACCATTAGATTTCGTTCGTAGTAAATTCGCACACATGAATAAAGACACAGAAGATTGGCGTAGGGAAATTGGCCGATTTGGTATTACTGGTAAGGCACAAACTGATCTTATTGGTTGTATGTCCGATGGTATCAAATCTCGTTTAATTTTTTGTTTAATGTCTTTAGAAAACCCACATTTATTATTATTAGATGAACCAACAAATCATTTAGATATGGTATGTACCTTGTAATTTATTATAATAATCATAGATACTTGTAGTTTTACTAACAATGACGTTTTTCTCTTTTTACTCTCATTAATTGACAATTTTATTGTTTTACCTCTAACTTTTCACCATATGATCCAATTTTCATGAAAATTCGCAGGAATGTATTGATTCATTAGCTGATGCTATAAAAGCATTCCCAGGCGGCATGGTAGGTCATTTTAGACTATATTCAGCTCATATATATTCAGCAATTGTCTTACTAACATTTTGTTTTTTTCACCTTTTTTAGATTTTAGTATCTCACGATTTTAGACTTATTTCACAAGTAGCAAATGAAATTTGGCTTTGTGATAATAAAACAATTACCAAGTGGAATGGTGGTATAACTTCTGTAAGTATATGTTATATTCGATTATAGGACAAGAAGGATGTCTGAGTGTGGTGTTTAAAAAAAAAAAAAATCAAATTCTAACCAAGCTATTATTTAAACCAATAACAGTACAAAGCAAAATTAAAGGCAGATATGCTTGCTCATGTTAAAACACATTCATTAAAATAAGCGCAAACTCATTAAATATCAAAACTAAATAAACTAAATATAAGCATAAAATATATTCAACATATCCTTTTTTTATGTTATAAACCATAATAAAATGATATACGATACAAAATTTTAAAAAATCAACATTAAAATTTGATACCAACATTACTAATTATCGCGGAACCTGCTTCATATAAAGTTGAAGATATGGATACACAATTACTATTAAAACAATTTGAAAATAATACAATTGGTACACAAAATGTAACAAAATCATTTTTACCAGAAAATCAAATATCAAAAAAGTAATTAATGTTAGTTCGTCACTTGGTGGTTTAACTCCATTGCTCCATTTAGTAGTGTCAATTGGTTGTAGATATTATTAAATTTAATTGATTTAAAAGTATTTGGAACAATTAAACCACCATCACCTGAAATATGCATACATTTTTCAAATGAAATTGATTTAATATTACAAACTGTCATATATTTATTTTTTTAAAACTAAGAAACCTAATTTTTAAATAACTAAAAACACAATCGCAAAGTTAGAATATTTTTTTTCTCTTCACCCATAACTTCAGTTTTGCAATATTATTATTAACAAAAAGCCAAAAACAATAATTTATTTAAATAAAAAAATTTAATATTTCTTTAATTTTTATTTAATCTTTGATCGCGTCATAAAAAACGAAAAAAAAATAAAATTAAAAATATCTAATTAACAATAATAGTAAAAAATAATAGTAAAAAATAATAGTAAAAAATAATAAACAAATAATTAATAGTAAAAATAATGTGCAAATAGTTAGTTTAGATTCTCATTTTTTCAATAAATATTTTATTTTGAACTGTTATCTGAACTATTATAATCTGAACTATCAGGTGAATTGTTACTTGATTTGTGATGAGGGCAAGAACCAAATTGATTTTTACAAGGTTTGCCTGCTTTTGTAATGGTACCACATAATTTATTTCCACCAGATTTTTTTGATGACGAATATTTCTTATTTGTAATAACTGCAGCAACTTTCTTTGATTTTACATTCTTTGGTGGTGATGGATCATCATCTGAATTGTCATCATCTGAATAATCATCCGAATAATCATCTGAATAATCATCTGAACTATCAATGGAATTTGATTTTTTAGATGATGAGTTTTTCTTTATAATAACAGCAACTTTCTTTGATTTTACATTCTTTGGTGGAGGAGGAGTAGGGGATAATTGATCATTTTGTTGTTGTTGATGTTGTTTTTGTTTTTGTTTTTGATTACTATTTACATTACTGACCTTATTATTATTTACATTATTATTATTATTATTATTTACATTATTTTTATTATTTACATTATTATTATTAATAAAACCATTAGCTGATGAATTTTGTTGATTAGCATCAATTGATGAATCAGGTCTTTGGACATTATTCAATTCTTTAGTTGTAACTTTTGTTTTTTCTTTTTGACATTCTATTAATTGATTATTAAGGTCTAAATTTTGTGCCAATTTATCTCTAAACTTTTTATCCATTATTTTTATAGTTTCTTCTTGTTGTACAATTGTGTTTTTCGTCTAATAATTCTTCTAAATAACAAATTTTGCCCAATAGTTTATTATTTGTTTCTCTTTCTAATTCAAGTAATTGTTGGTTTTCATCTAATATATCTTGAGCTTCCAAATATAATGATTTTAATAATGTATATTTTGATAATAGTTGTTGTTGTTGAAGTTTTTCATTTTCACCATTTAATTCATCTGTTTGTTGTCCCAAATCTTTGTTATATAAAGTTATCATTATGATATATATAGGTGATTAATCTTTCCGTAGTTTGAAAATTTAAAAAAGTAATATTTTAAACACAATTGTTTTATGTGACTTGGTATTGATGTTTTTTTTATTTTTTTGTGAATAAATAATAAAAATACTGTAAAATTTAAACAAACAAATACACTAATAAAACAACCAAACAATGTGAAATGATGAAACCAATATTTGATGTTGTGAATTTAATTTGATCAAATCAAATTTCAATGTTGTTAAATTTATTTTACAGTTTTTTTTTCTTTGTTTTAATAGTAATTGTGTATACGATTTTAATAAAAAAAAAAATGTAAAACAATTTAAATTGATATTGATTTTAAAAAAACAAAATGATTTTTAATTCCAATTTTAGATTTATTAATGTTTGTGAAAAATAATTTTTTTTTTTTTGGATAACACATTTTTAATTAAATATATTTTTTTCATGACATAATAATACAAATTTACACATTTAACACACACTTTAAAAGAGATAGAGCTTTTTAATTACACCTTTTCCCTCTTTTGAATGTTTTCATTTTAATATTAGAGATAGTATTATGATTTTTATAGGTGTGTCAATTTAATTTGTATATATATTTTTTTTATATTTCTTTGCAAAAATTTTGTTGTTTTATTATTTTATTCTATTATTATATGTGTGCTTTACCAGTAATACCAAATATACGATGATGTTTCTTAACAACAAATAATTTAAAATAATAAAAACACCAATGATACATATTAACCCATCAGGTTAATATTGTGATTGATAAATACAAAAATGATTATCATTGTGTTTGTTTTTTTTTTTTTTATAATTGAGTGATGTTTAAATAGTATGATAGTGTGAGTGTAAAATATATTTAAATATATTTAAAGTCTTACATTTGGTGAAAAAGATTGTTCCTTGCATTTTTCAATCAAACTTTAGATTTAATACATGAATTAACTAAAACTGGTTCAAAGGAAAACTTTGAACAATATTTCGACTTTACATTTACAAACAACTTGGATAATATTCTAAACACATTAAAACATCAATGAATTCAAAGAAAAAGAACTTTCAAGAGAAACTTCACCAATTGTTGATATTTTTGGTGTAACTACATTGCATCAAAATATCCATCAATCAAGTGATGATCGAAGTAACATTTTCATTACTGAAACAAATGAATCATTACAAATTCCAAATAGATTCAATATAATAATTTGTAATAGTGTAGATAACGGTATATTGAAAGTGGTGGATCATGCACCATTATTTATATCTAACAATTAATGCAATTTGCGATTATAATTGCAAATATCAATAAAGTTAAAAAAAAAAAACACATTCCAAAAAAAATAAACATTATTAAATATATTCTATTTTATTTTAGTATAAATTGAGATTGATTTTATTATATTCATTGTCATTAAATACACTTGATACTCCTTCACATTCAATTGGATCTGAATTAAAATGATATAATATTAAATTAGTAGTCATGATAACTTGATAAATAATGTATTATTAAATAATATTACATACCACCAACTTGAGTACTTGTACCATGTAATTCAAAGAAATCAATATCATTATAATTAATTGGTGTACTATTTGAAGTGTTTTTATTACTACATACTTCAGCACGAACGAAACCATTTGCATCTGAAATTACAACCACCAACAATTGAATAATCTGATTCACCACTAATAATTGATTTATATCCAATATGAACTGCGTTTAATGAACTTGAACATGCTGTATCAACTGTTAAACTAGTAATAATATATTAACCAATTAGTAAACAATATATTATGAGTGTGTAGTGTATATGTATTGTATTAATAATCAATTACCTTGTACCTCTAATCATAACAATATGAAATTAATGCATAATAAGTTATTTGTAATATATACTTACTTTGATTTATTAATTTAATAAATAAACTAACTTAACAAGTGTAAAACAAATAAAATATATAATAATTCATTTTGAAGATAAAAGTTATTTGTAATAGTTGTGACAACAAGTTTAAGCTATACACAAAAAAAAAATGAAAATGAAAAAAAATAGTGATGTATAACAATTTTTGGATATGATATATTATTACTATTGTTATGTTCACATAAATTTCTTATGAAAATATTAAAAAAAAAAAAAATTCAATTTATCAAAAACATTAGATATTTTATAATTATAAAAAAAAAAGACCTAATGACAAAACACAACCAAATCTTTTTTTTTTTTATTTTTTTTTATTGAAATGTGATGAAAAGATTAGAAGATTAAAAAATAAATCTATTTGAATGATTTGTACCACCATTAGATAAAATCAAATATTCTAAACAAAAAAATTTTAAATCCTTATTTTTATTTAGATTAAAAAATATGTATTTATTTTTATTTTTTTTTTTTATTTTTTTGATGTTTTTTTTGTTTTTTTGTTGTGAAATGATAAATTTAATATTTTTAACAATTGGTGTTTTATTTATTTTAATTACAATTATAAATTATATCATACCATATTTAATAGTATTTACAAGTAAAGATCAAAATTTTAAAAGTAAATATGGAGAATGGTCAATTGTAACAGGTGGTAGTAAAGGTATTGGTGAAGAAATTGTTAATAGATTAGCAGAACAAGGTATAAACATTATAATAATATCAAAAGAATTAAATAAAAAACAAATTCAACAACTATCAATTAAATATCCAACAGTTAAAGTATTGACAATTATTGAAGATTTATCAAAACAAGGATCAGTTTCAAAAGTAATTGAACAACTTGAACAATTTACCAAACAAGGTAACACATATTTTTCAAATATAAATGAAATTAAAATACTATTCAATAATGTTGGTTATTTAACAATGGAATCAATTGATCAAACAACATACAATGATAAATTTAAAATGATTCAATGTAATACATTGACTGCTGTTGAATTAACAGATTATTTATATAGAATTTGGGTCAACAACAACAAATCAAACTACAAATTAAATAATAGTAAAAGATGTATTATATTTACATCATCAATCACAGGATTAACACCAACACCATATTCAGCAATTTATGCAAGTGGTAAAGCATTTATAACATGTTTTGCAAGATCATTATCAATTGAAGCAAGATCAAATAATGTTGATGTATTGGTAGTTCAACCAGGAAAAGTTCAAACAAATCTATTTAATAATTTACCAAATTTATTAATATTAAGATTACTTAGTATAATGTCACAACAAACATCTGATATTGTTGATATAATGTTTAGAGTAACTGGTAAATTTGGTATTGTTGTATTTGATTCTGGTCTTTTTGGTGTTGCATCAAGTTTTATTACAAATTTAATTGGTTCAAATATACTATTATATATTACATATATACTTTCAAAATATTTATTTATTGATTTTTTAAATCATCAAAATAATAACAATAGTAACAATACCTCACCAACTCCAAATAAATCTAAAAATAAAATAAATTAGTTTTTTTTTCAAAATTCTGAAATATTTATCAAAAAAAAAAAATCAAATTTTTTTCATTTTCATCAATAAAATGATTATTTTTTAAAAATTAATATACACACAAAATAAAAAAAATAAAATTTAATAAATCTTTATTTGAAGATATATCAACAACTATATATAATGTATTAAATAAATATAAAGAAGATAAAGATGAAGATACTGAAAATAAACAACAAAATGGTATAATTTTATCAAATAAATTAACATGTTCAAAATTATTAGAACAAGATGATTTAAATGAAAATGATGTATTTTTTGTAAACGAACCAAGTGTATGTAATAGATGTAATTTTTAAAAAAATAATATTACGAAAATCAATCTTCTAATTCTCATCAATGTTACTACAGTGTAAAGAAATATTCAATTATGATAATCCTGAAATTTATTTCCAACAATTAAATAATGGTAGTTTTTATTATCCACCTAAACCACATTATAAACATTTATCATTAGTTTTAATGTCATGGGCATCAAATAATAAATTTCCAATTAAATTTCAACCACTATATGGTTTAAATGAAGTTGTAAAAAGTGAACAAGAAAAAGATAATATTTCAATATTTAAAAACAATACAGATACAGAAACAGGTATAACAGATACAAATAGTTTAGCAATTGAAGAAAAAGGAATTGTTGAAATTGATGTACAAAAAATTGAATTATTACATTTTGAAACTATAAATGAAATGGTTGTACAATATATAAATAATAAATGGAAGATTGGTACAGACCATGGTGATGAACAACAACAACAACAACAACAACAACAACAACAACAACAACAACAACAACAAGATAATTTCAAATTTATATATCAATTTTTTAAAGGATTAACAAATAGAAATCTATTGACAATGTTTAGTATTAGAAAAACTAAATTATCATTGGATAATGTATTATTACCAGGACCAATTGAATTAATTAAAAGTAGTAATTTATTACATTCACCACCACCTGCATCATCAAAATTAACAGTATCATCAAGAGCATTATCAAAACATGGTATAAGATCAAAAGATTCATTTTGGGGATCAGATAAAGGACCTGAAGCTGTAAAAAATAAAAGATCTGAAGGTATTTTAATTAAAATATTAAGAGAACCAGCATGGATAAATATTCATTTATTACCACATGATATTCAAATTTTAGAAATTAGAAATAAAGATGGTTATGGTTTAAGATGGTCAGCTGATGGTTCTTTTTTTAGAGGTTTTCTTGAACCACAAATGGAAAATGGTCATGAAATTGGTTGGAGACATTAATGTACAATTATCATTACGCTTACTATTTATTGTAATAATTTGACAAATATATATACACATGTCATATCTTTGTAAAAAATAGTGTGTAAATAAATAAAAATATTTAAATATCAGGTTGTGTGATTTGATTTTATAAAATTCTTTGATTGGTCTGAAAAAAAACAGAGATTTCAATAGAATACTATGTAAACGGAGTTTATTTAGATATTTATTCTGAAAGTTATGACCATACAACTTTTTAAATTGTCAAAAAATCTGTTATTCTTTTTCGACCTGATGATTTTTCTTGAATTTTTGGTTTTTTTTTTTGTTGATTAAAACAAAAAAAAAATTGATCATTATTTACAAAACATACACCAACAAATAAACAGAAATGACAAAATTAAGCCAAAATGAACATATACAATCTAATCATAGAGATAGAATTAACTCAAAAAGCAGTGATTTCACTTGTAAGTAGTTTAAAATTTAAATAAAAAAATTCAATGTCTATTCAGGTCACCATCATACCCCAGACCGTGCTACCTTCGCCAGTGGTACAAATGGTAAAGGTCATGGTCCATACAGATTAATAATGCAAGCAGATGGTAATTTAGTTCTCTATGATCATCACAATCATGCCACATGGGCTACTGGTACCAACGGTCATGGTATTCCAGGTAATTATGTTGCTAAACTCAAGAATAATGGTCAATTGGTTGTTAAAGATGCTGCTAAACAAACTCTTTGGTCATCAAAACCAATCAACAACAAACATTTACTTCCATCATCACATTGTTGTTAAATACTATTAAAAATAATAAAATAATAGTTAATTGTATATTAATTGTTTTATATAAACACACACACACACACATACACACACGAAACCATTGTTTTATAATTAAAGATTATTATTGTTTTGTTTATTCACAAAAAAAAAAAAAAAAGAAATATACTTTTTATTATTAATTTAAATTGATATAAATAAAAAGAGAAAGATTTAATGGATGTTGATGTTATTCGGGACATCGCATTCCAGAACATGCAACCTTTGTTTCACATGTTAAAGGTCATTGACCATAATTTATTTTTATATGATCATCACTTATATCAAACATTTACTCATTGTTTAATAAAATAATAGAACATTGTTTTAATGGTTATATAAAAATACCACGAAAAAAAAAAAACTAATAACAGTATATACGTTCTATTAATAAAAATGGGAATTATAAAAGATTATCGTTATGTTTATAATTTTAATAAAAAAAATACAACAGCCAAAAAAAGGGGGTGTAGTATCGCAAAAAATGTAACACATCCATTCAAACACACACGAACAAACAAAATTTTTAATAATTTTTTTTTTTTTATTTATTTATATTTATCACCTACAAATAAAGATAATAGATATAAATACCCAACACATACATAAACACATAAGTCAAAAATGAAATTTAATTTTTTTGCATATCTTTCAAATTTTACAGATATCCAAAAAGCATATCAAGATTATATGATTTCCCATAGTGATAATTTTTTATTAAAATTACTCGACAACTGTATTTCTAAAAGTGAAGCAAAGATACTCAAATACGAGTAAGTATACATAATATATCACCCTTACATATAAGTGTTGTTTCTAACCATTGTTTTATTTAAATAAATTTAGAAGTGCTGTATTGAAAAAGAATTGCAATGGAATTCACTGGATTGAACGTATCACCTTATTTGATAAATTAATTTATGAATTTATAAATATAAATTTGAAAAAAAGAATCATTCAAGAAGGTTTGGCCTCGCATATGGTTGATGAAGTATTTAGTTTAATATCATCATTGCTTTTATTTAAACCATCCCAATTTGGTTTTGACAATTGTATATTAGGTAATGCCATAAAATCAGGTAACCACCGGTTAGCATACGATTTGCTAGAGCTTTGGGGGTATGCAGATCATAAATCTTCAATTTTTGGTCTAAATGGATTAATTATAGTCTATCTGTATCCATATCATTTTTTTTTTTCAAGACGTTTCAATTTATACAAATTACATACATTAAAGCATCAAAGTTGTCAAAGCAGTTGTGAATTTTAGGTTTCACCTCAAAACAGATAAATGGAACTACGTTTAAAGCCGATGCATGTATATCCTTCTCTGAAACAACTGTAACTGCATCTTCATCCCAGGTTCCTTATTTACTATTAGATTCAAAACTCTCCCCAACAACATCTTCGTCTGAATCAACAACAATCGCAACTGCTTCTTCACCCTTGACAACAAATACAACTTCAGCAACAACAACAACTGCAACTGCTTCTTCATCTCCAGTAAAAAAACAAGAGCATGCCAGGTTACTTGTTTACTATTAGATTCAAAACTCTCCCGAATAGCGAGAAAAATTATTAAAGCAACCAAAGATCCAAAGATAAAGGAATTAAGTGAATTAGATTTAAAATTGGGTGTTGGTGATGTATTTCAAGTATCAAGTTTTATAAATGAAACAAAATTGGTTGAAATAATTAAGAATTGTAGTTTTATTAATTCATTGTTGGAAAGTAAACATTTCGAATTTCCTTGTTTGGTTTATGGTATACCATTGATTTTTTTTTCAGTAACAACATCAGTCTTTAAATCAATTTTAGCATTGGATCTTCCATTAACTGATAGCATGGTTAGTTGTTCATTGATAAAGAAGTACTTCCCAAAATTCAATACAGATATGCAAGAAGTTAATATCCTTGGTTTCTGTGAACAGATGAAATTTAAAAGCAATGTGGCAATATTAAAGAAAACACAAAAACCATCAGTATCAACAGAAAGCAACAATATAATCAAAGTTGGAAACAAGGCTACATTTACAAAGATAAAAGAATCTACTGTGGGTGGATGCGCTAAATCATATGTTGGTAAACACGAAGATTGTACACATGGTGTAATAATAAAACAATTGGCCGAATCAAGTAATTTCAAGAGCATAAAAGATATACTTGTAACCAATGGCGGGTCTTTTATAAATAGAACCATATGTTTTGTATGTAACAGTTACTTTAATTAAACATTTAAATTATTTAAATCCATTTTACTAACTAATTTTACTATTTATAGGAACAAGAAGGATCAACTGGTTACATTATATACACAGCAGGAGGTGCAAACTTGGAGTCCACAAATTTAGTTGCACTAAGTTTAAAACAATCACTAGACATCGTTCGCCAATTAATTGCTAATGTACATTTCCTGTTCGAACATAAAAGATACAATATCGATTTAAAAACAAACAATGTTTTTTTACACAAGTCGTGGGATGGTAGAATGGTATTGACCATTTTTTGTTTAGGTAATAATCATTCAGAGAAAAGTATTATTGGTTCCAACATTTTAAATCTTGACACAACAAATTTAGGTGATTTGATAAGTTATATACTTGAAAGCAAGCGTTCCATTACCCCATTTGTTGATGATTTGATAAACAGAATTAAATGTTTTAAATCACCAAATGTAATTGATTACCTCAAACATGCTTAATTTTGGAACAACAGTCAATTATCTCATTTTATATTTATTTCAAAAAATGAACTGTTTCGTTCTGGTAATCAGTTTAAAGGTGACAAATTTGTATGGATATCAAGCATTGAATCACAGCTGAAGAAATATATTACCTCAAATCAACAGACATCCTATAATGATATAGTTGGCTGCTTACTTAGATTTCATAGAAATATGATTGCACATTTCTATGAAATAAAAGAAGATCCAGTCATGAAGGTTGAAACAGATATGCAAATTGTGAACTGTTTTTCAAGTTATAGCAATTTATTTTCTTTTTTAAAGAAAAAATTCCCGCATTTTCTTCCCGAGGTGTATAAACATATGTCAAACAATGGTTTTTTAAAATATTTGGAAGATGATAGTTAGTGATCAAATACCGAATTCAAACGATAATATAAGCTTGGCTTGTAACACAAACACAACAAATATAACAAATATAACAAATACAGTAAATACATAAATAGCAAGATAAATATTTTCAATAATATGAAACCAAACAACAAAATGGGTTTCCCATAATACAATGACATCACACAAAAACCTAGATAATTCTTTATTCATTACAAAACATATACCAACAAATAAATACAAAAATGGCAAATTACATCAAAAATAGCACTTACACTCTGATCAAAGAGACAGAGTTGAATTCACTTGTAACATAAATAAAAAGATAAGACCCAATGTTTACAAATACTTATTATATTTATCTATTGATATAGTAAGAGTTCAAACTGACAAAAATGTCCATTTGCAAGTACAAATGGCAAAGGTCAGGGTTCTTATAGATTAGGAATGGTATTTAGTATTGTATGGTTATCACAATCACGCCACTTGGCCACTGGTACCAACGAACATGGTACTCCAGGAATTATGTTGCTAAACTCAAGAATAATGGTCAATTGGTTGTTAAAGATGTTGTTAAGATATTGCTAAAGAAACTCTTTCTCAACAACAAACATTTACTTCCAACAAATTGTTGTTAAAAACCATTAAAAATAATAAAATAATAGTTAATTGTATATTAATTGTTTTTTATATATATATATATATACACAAAATTTAAATTTCATTGTTTTATTATTAAAGATTATTGTTATGTTTATTATTATCACAAATTTCATTTTCAACCCTTAGAAAAACAATTTTTATCAGCTAAAGAGTCAATACATTCCTATTTTTCAATTGATATATGGTATATAGTTAGCGATAATAATATAAAGAACAATTGTTATATTTATGTACAAAAAAAAAGAAATATACTTTTTATTATATTTAATTTATAAAGGAGGTTGAGGTTGTGGTTGAGGTTGTTGTTGTTGAGGTTGATTAATATGAGGAAATTTACTGAATAAAGAATTAATTAATTGATCTAATCTCTTTGTATCTTCAATTTGTTTTCTAGTGTATGCAGCTAACTTTGATTTTTCTTGTTGATTTGAAGGATCAAAATTTAAAGTATATCCATTTACAATATCCCAATTTGCCAATGATGAAATTGTATTGAATGCTTCACTTAAATGTGATAATGATTGTGATACTCTTGCTTTAAATACAGTATGTAAATCTGGTGCTTGAAATATATTACCATTTATACCATAATATATATTATGAATTAATACATCTGTTGGTGAAAATCTTTTTTGTTTTGATATTATAAAGAATTGAATTGGTTGTTCTATAAATTTAAGTACTTCATATTCTAATCCTTCCATTGTTCTGTATAGGTTATGTAGTAAAATAGTAATAATAATAATAATAGTATTAGTTTATTTGTTTGTTTATATATATACTATTAAAGATTATTATTATTATTACTTTACTTTAAAGCTGATATATCTAATCTTTGCATTTTTAATGTTTCATTATTACAATTTTTATCATAAAATTGAGAATAACTAAAATAAGATAATACAGTATGTATATTTAAAGGGTACATTCCAAGCCAAAATGGATCTCTCCACATTACTGCTGTTAAATCTGGTGGTTCTTTAATTTGACGTGGTGTTGATGTATTACTAAGTATATTATTTATATTATCTTCATTGTTATTATTTATATTTTCATCATTTATATTATCATTATTATTTATATTGTTATTATTATTGTTGTCATCGTTAATATTATCTTCAAATTCCATTTTTTAATTTGCGAAATAATGAAAAATGAAAAAAAAAAACTTTTTTTTTTTTTTTTTTTTTTTTTAAATTTTAATTTTTTTTTTTCAAATTGATCAATCACACATATGTTTTTAAAAACAATGAAATTAATTGAATTTATATTTAATAATCAAAAAAGGTTATTTTTAATTTTGGTTATTTTTAGATGTATAAATTCATTAGTTATAAATACATTTTTTGATCCAGATGAATATTGGCAAAGTTTAGAAGTAGCACATAAAATTGTATTTGGATATGGTTATATGACATGGGAATGGACTGAAGGTATACGAAGTTTTATTCATCCTTTATTATTTGTTTTAATTTTTAAAATTTTAAAATTTTTAAATTTAGATTCAACTTTTTTAATTGTATGTACAATCTTCAGTAATACTCAATTAAATACACACACATACATACAAAGTATATACTAATAGTATGATGAATAATTAATTATTATATTGGTAGATTGTAGTACCAAAATTAGTATCAGGATTATTAGCAGCAATTGGTGATTTATATTTATATAAATTAACATTATCAATTTTTAAAAGTAAAGAAAGTGCAAAATGGGCATTACTATGTCAAATTGCATCATGGTATACATTTGTATGTATGGTTAGAACATATTCAAATTCAATAGAGACAATATTGTTTATTGTATCATTATATTATTTCCCAAGTATTGGTGGTAAAGAACCATCATCAACAACAGATAAACCAAAATTATCAATTGCATTAACTACATTTGCATTCATGATTAGACCAACAACTGCAATTATGTGGTTATACATAATTTCAATTTATTGTTTTGGTTATTTAAAATCAATTAAAAAAATATTATCATTTTTAATATTTGATTGTTTATTTATTGGGTAATTTTATAATTATTATATAATCATAAGTGCACACACACACACCTTATTATATCATACACAAATAATACTAATACTCAAATTAATACTTTATAAACAGTGTAATTTGTTTAATTATATCGAGTTTAATAGATTATATATTTTATGAAAAGTTCGTATTTGTACCATACAACTTTTTATATTTTAATGTAATAAAGAATGTATCTAGTTTTTATGGAACACATCCAATTCATTGGTATTGGAGTCAAGGTTTACCAGCAATTGCATTCACAATGATACCATTATTTGTATTATCAATTAGATCACTTTTAAAAGAACAAGATACCAACGTTAGTAAACAATTACATTTAGCATGGTGTACTTTATTCACAGTTTCATTTTACAGTTTATTAGCACATAAAGAATTTAGATTCATTTTACCAATATTACCATTAATTATGATGTATTCAGGTTATTACATTTCAACTTTTACTCAATTAAAATATAATACACAATCATCAACACAATCACCAAATGAATATAATCCAAAATCTAAAAATAATACCAATAACAATAATAATAGTACATCAATAATATCACCACCAAAATTAATAATATTATTATTATTAGCAAATATACCAATGAGTATATTCTTTTCAAATTTTCATCAAAGATCACCAATTGATATAATGCATTATATTAATAGTGATATTGTTCCATTAATTAATTCAACATCACCAATATCAGTTGATTTATTAATGTCATGTCATGCAACTCCATTCCAAAGTTATATTCATAATCCATTATTAAAATTAACATTATTAGAATGTCCACCACCGTATGTATAATATTAATAATGTTAATTCAAATTGTATTATTATAATAATATTAATATACCCCCACATTTCCACATATTTAGATTAAACGAAAATTCACCAATTGATGAAAAATCATTATTTTATAAAGATCCATTATTTTTTATGAATACTCAATATAGTGGTGTAAGAATTAAACCATTTCCAAATTATTTCATCGTAGAAGATGAATTAATAGATAGATTAGGACAATGGTTATCATTACATAATTATAAAAAAGTACATCATTTAAAAAGATCATTAGATATAACTTCTTCAACTGTTTATAAAAGAATATTAAATTGATCACACAATCTAAAATTCTTGGAAATAATAAATTTCTTGTAATTATTGATAATTTGTTGTTGTTCAAAAAAAAAAAAAAAAAAAAAAAGTTTAAAAAAATTTTTATTTTTTTTAAATTAAACATTTTATTATAATTTTTTTGTAAAAATTTAAATTTAATTTTTTTTAAACAAATT
>JACAFY010015239.1:0-14019 GCA_015252635.1 Dictyostelium capitatum | reverse complement strand
AAAAAAAAAAAAAAAAAAAAGGTTTTAAAAAAAGTGATATTGTAATTGGGATTGATGACGATGATGATGAAGGGAGGGGGAGCGTTGTATATAACTTGGATATCATTTGAAAATTAATTCAATTTTTGTTTGTTGTTATTTGATTTTAGAGTGTTTGGTATGTGATATAATATATTGTTGATATGGTGGATTATATTTAAACATTTGTAGCACCACCTCTGCCACCTCTTTGATTACCTCTAAAATCACCTCTGCCACCTCTTTGACTACCTCTAAAATCACCTCTACCAGCACCTCTATTTGATTCACCTGAGGTTGTATTATTTGAATTACCACCACCTCTACCACCTCTATAACTACCATTTTCACTACCACCTCTTCCTCTACCACTACTATCACCTCTACCTCTACCACTACTATCACCTCTTCCTCTACCAGAAAAACCTTCACTACCACCTCTACCTCTACCTCTTGTACCATCACTTCTTGGTTGATAATTTCTTAATGTTTGCTCTTCTTCTGCAACTAAATCTATAATCTATATAATAAGTAAATATTTGTAGTGATTATTAATAACAATGTTTTTACATATGTATATTGTGATATCATTGTTTCAATTTATAAATGGAATGAATGAATAAAACACATACTTCATCAGGTACAGAAATATATTTAATTGTATTTCCTCTAATATAACAAGATTGAATTTTCCAAAATTTGTCTGAATCTTTTGAAGTTCTAATAACATTCTTTAAATTTATGTTCATCCAATTATCACAATTTACTAAATATCCATTAAATGTTTCACCGTTTTTAAGTTCAACCATCTATATAGAGTAAAAAAAGAAATATTAATGTTAATAAACTGTGAATCCCCTTTACTGTTATTAAATTCTAAACACATACAATTTGATGACCTTGTCCTGTTCTTAATAAAGATAATGGAAGCATTTTGTTATATATAAAATTATGATCTTTTAAAAAAAAATTATTTTTAATTTATGAGCGAAAAAAAAATTGAAAAAAAAATGAAAATAAAAAAATTAAAAAAAAAAAAAAAAATTAAAAAAAAAAAAAAAAAGAATTTTTTCAATGATCTTCATGTGCACTTTATTTTAAGGTGAAACAAAATAAGTTTGATCCATTTTAATAGTACTAGTAATATTATGAATTGAATTTAACAAAGAAAATGAAATTGATTTACCATCTTTATCCAATAACAAAACATAGGTTGGATTATTTCTTGGTGAATCATCACGTTTAATTTCTTGAATTGATAAATATCTATCATCATTTTGTTTTAATGATAATTGTAAATCTGTATGGTATATAAACACAATGATATTAATATATATTTAACATATAAAGTAGATTTACATATATATTGTACCAAAACTACATACCCCATAATTTAATATTTAAAATTAAATTAAAATTTGAATCAAACAAATAAAAATATAGAGTTGAAATGATAATAAAATTAAATGATTTTTTATCATCATAAATTTTAAAATGAATTATATACCACTCTTTTGAATTTATCCAATAGAG
Source organism: Dictyostelium capitatum (assembly GCA_015252635.1). Taxonomy (NCBI): domain Eukaryota; phylum Evosea; class Eumycetozoa; order Dictyosteliales; family Dictyosteliaceae; genus Dictyostelium; species Dictyostelium capitatum. The sequence goes on along the minus strand of JACAFY010015239.1, from coordinate 12,468 downwards.
TGAACGATTTTTCAAGGAAGTACTTGTTTTAATGATTTGTTGCCAAAATGATTTTTCAAATGAAAATGAACGAATAATTGAATCAGGACCAATGAAACGAGGTGGTCTAGTTCTTTGTTTAAATAATGAAGTATCCAAATAAGAATTTCTAATACCTTGTGATGTAGAATTGATCATATCGATAGCACCAACAGCAGGTTTAACAAATGTACCAATTAAACCTTTGCCAATACCTTTGACCAGTCCAGAAAAACCTTGATCTTGAAATTCTCTAACTGGTTGTTCGACCAAACCTGATATACCCAATGCCAAGCCTTGTGAAAATTTTTCAATACCATTTGAAACACCATCAAATACATGTTTTGGTTGTTGAATATGACGTGAAAATAGATCACGTTGTGCTAAATAATTTTCATCCATTGAAAATGGAGCGATTGCTGTACCAATTGTATTGGAAAGTTTAGTTGCAGAATTAAAAATACCATATAAACTATTTGTAAACAAACTTTTTGTACCTTTAACCAAACCTTTACCAAAATCTTGTGGATTGTTAAGACCAGCACTGCTTTCATTTATAAAATCATTTAAACCACGATGAATATTTTCAGCCAATGATAAAGGTGCACCAAATATATCGGAATACAATAATATTTTTGAAACTTCCCATTTATAATGATTTAATAGTTCCAAACCCAAAACAGTTGCAGTGATAAACTGATGTTCTAATTTCCAACTTGATAAACGTAAACTTGCTTTATCAATATTTGCAATAGCTGAAAATGCAGATGATGCCCAAACACCAATCATTGGTCTTGAATGTTGTGATGATTTATAACTTAATTTAATATCAACCAATGGTAAATATAATACTTCAATATATAATCTTTTTGAATTTATAGAGATTGGAATTGGTAAATTTGAATAAATTTTTTGAATTTTAATTAAAGGTGTTGTTGGCGATTGATTTGTTTTTGTTGTTGTTGTTGGTAATTTAATTGATTTAATAAATGAAACTAAATGAAATAATAAAGTTTCATCAATTTCAACTTGGATCGGTTCAACATCTAATTTCAATTCTTTAATATATTCAATACCAACTTGATACAATTCTTTTGGTTGATATTGACTTGAACGAATTAATGAAACATTTAGCGAGTGTTTAGTTGGTTTATTGTTATTTGAGTTGTAGGATGAAATCATAACTGGATATGGTGTATGATATAATTGATTATCAACTTTGAATGAATGAATTGATAAATTTACATTTTGTTCAGTTTTAATTTCTTTAAATCTAATTTGTAATCCAACCAATGTAATAAATAATAATTCTTTTGGTACTGAGTCAATTATTGATACATTTAATCCACCGATAAATATTTCAAAATTTAAATCTTTACTAACCATCTGTTGTTGAGTTGTTGTTGTTGTTGCAGTTTTAATATTTTCAATACTTGATAATTTACCATCACCACCAGTGGTACTACTATTGTTGTTGTTATTAAATTGATTAATTTTTGAAATTGATTCATCATCATTTAAATCAATTAAACGTAAAATATTTGTTGGACCATTTGCAAAAATTTCCAATCGAATATTTAATGTTTTAGTTGAAGAATATTTAATTTGAAATGGTTGATGATACTGTAGTTTATCCAACGAAACATTTTTCTTGTAGTTTGTATTTGGTATTGTAATTAATAATCTTTTTGTTCCCATTGGATTATTCCAAACATAACGCTTTGAATGATTTGAATATAATATAATTGGTTGATCATTTGAATCAACTTGACGAATTGCAATTGGAATTGATGTAAAATTTTCAATTATATATGGAGGATAATCTTTGGTTTCTGGATTTATAATTACAAAATAAATTCCTTTTTCTTGTAAAATTTGAATCATTGGTAAATAAAATTTATCGTCCAATGTTGAAGAAGTTGATAGTGAGTATAATAATGGTGAGGAGGATGATGAAGAGGGAGATGAAGTGGATGATGAGGATGAAGATAAATCATTGTCACCACTACTACTCATTGAATCAGTATCACTACCACTTGTTGAACTATCATTATCATTATCATTGATTGGTTTATCCAATTTGATATTAAATGAAATTACTCTATTTATATTGAAACAACCAGACCATTCATTTTTGTTTGATAATTTGAATGAAATCTTTTTACAAAAATGTTCATCCATAAAATGAAATGGAATTGTTTCGTTTGGTTCAATGAAATAATTTTGATAGAGATTTGAATCTTTTTGACAATAATATAAACGAGTTGTTAAATTATTAACCAGAATAAATTGTGGTGAAATTGTAATAATCTTTGTTAATGATTCATTTGATTGGCTTGTTGAAACCAAGTATTGTAATGAATGTGATTTACCAGTATATTTATCATTTTTAATGATATTTATAGATTGTTGTTTATTTAATTGAATTGGTATTGGCTCTGACCATTCTGAACTATTATCAATTTGTAATAAAAGTTGATGAATATTACCGCCACTACCATTATTATTACCACTGGTTGCCCCAGCATTATTATTATTATTTGATGAAATTGGTGAAAACATTGATTTAATTTGAATATCATCAGATTGTTTATACCAATTTCTTGGATCTTTTTTAAAATCAATTTTTTCATCAATTTTTAAAATTGTTGAAGAGTTATTTGATGATTTTGAAGAATTTGAAAATAAAGATGTTTTAGATAATGAATTTGAAGTTGATTGATTACCACTGCTACCACCACCATTGATAAAATTATTTAATTTAAAATTTAAATTTAAACCAATTTCATTTAAAATTATAAATGTTGGATATAAACAAATTTGAATTGAACCAAATAATTCATTTTGATAAATGTTGATATAAAATGAAATATTACCTGGACAACTAATTTTTCTTTGTTGTTTGTTTATATAATTTAATGAAGATTGATTAATTTGAATGTATTCACTCCAACCATAACCATTTATAAAAATTTTAATCATTATTAGTCTTTCAATGTTTACACAATAAATACCCTTTGAAATACCTTGACTAATCTTTTCTTTACCAACTATATTATTTGACTCTTGATCATAAAATACAATATCAATTGGTACTGTAAATTGATTATTAACGACCAATGGTGCAACAATTTTAATAATATGATTTGTTCTTTTCTCTTGAATAATTTTAAATTGCTCATTACTACTTGAATCAACATTGCTTTCACGTTGTGTGGCATTATTGTTATCAAAATATTGTTGATTATTAATATGATGATAGGATGGTTGATGTTGTAGGGGTGCACTACCATCACCACCACTGGTAAATGAATCATGATCTTGATTATTTGATAACAATGGATTAATTTGTTGTTCTTCAATTTGATAATTTGATAAATGTTGATCAATTTGTAAACAATAAAATCTATTTGGTGGACAATCAAATAGTAAAGTACCTGAATGTAATAATCCATTATTACAATCTAATGGTGGTGTCCATCGTTTTTGATTTGTTAACAAGAAATTATTATTATTATTATTGTTATTGCTGTTGTTATTATTACTATTGTTACCACTACCACTATTAATTAAAATATCACTTAAAATTAAAGGTCTAAAACTAAAAATCATACCAATTGAATCTTGAATTTTATCACCACCACTAAAATTATATAATGATAATGATTTTGATTGTTTTGATTCAATTATAAATGGATTACATTTTGAGTGAAGATGAGAGGGTTTATCTAAATATTCTAGTGTATGATCAGTTTCATTTACAATTAACACATTTGATCTAACTGTTAAAACTTTACTTGAATCTAAAACTTTAATTTCAAATACCAATTGTTGCAGTGGTAATTGATATTTTGATTTACCACCAACATTGTTACTATAGTAATTTGATGATGGAATTAAATTACAAACGTAAATACCAGTTTTATGAATTGGTAAATTTGAAATTGTTTCAAAACCAACAACCATAATATTAATTCTAAATAGTGAAATTGAAGTGATATCTCTAAACTTTTGAGCATTGTTAATTGATCTAAATTTATCTGCTTCTCCATGTTTACCACTGGATATCAATGTATCTTTTAAATCTAAATAAATTTCGTCACCAGATTTTAAAATTTTATCTCCACTACAAATTGTAGAAGTATTTTTAAAATTGACAGAGTGATTACTACTTGTGGTGGTGGTTGAATCAAAATTATTTAAATTATTTGTATCAGTAGTTGAAAATATTGTTAAATAATCATGATCAATTGAATTTGAACCAATTACAACTTGATATTTAATTTCTAAACCAGTTTGATTTTTTAAAAGGAATGGATGAAAATTTTGAGATTTTGAATGTAATGATAAATTATTATTAAATTGATTATCAGTAGGATCACCACTATTACCACCACTACCAGTTTTTGATAATTTTATAATATTATCAATTACCGATTGAACCAATGGAAAAGTTTCATTGATTGTATCAAATAATGGTTTTGTAATGTTTAAATTCAATTTTTGATTTGAAGATATTACAATATTATCACTTTCAACACTTCCTTCAATTTGAGGTTTAATTGATTCATAACCAACTTTGAATCCCCATTCCTCAACCAATGGTTCCCAAACTGATTTTGAAATATTAAAATAATTTGCACTAAGGAATAAACCCGCCAATACTCTATCGGATGCAACTTCAACTGATATATCTCGAAATTTAACATCAACAATACCACAATATTTATTACCATAATCATTAATAACTGTTATATCAATAGATGGTGATTGAAAATTAATTCTAATAATTTCATTTTGTTGTTGTGATTGTTGTTTTGATTCATTATCGCCACTACTACCACTATTATTACCATTTGTAATATTTGATAAATTTATAATTAAAGATTCAATATTTTTTGAAATTGAATTAAATAATAATAAATCTTGAAATGAAATTGAAATATGCATTGGATCAACACCAATTAAAATATCAATTGGTAAATAATCTTTACCTTGTACCATTGAAATGTTTGTGGTAACTGAAAATGGATCAATAATTGATTCAATTGTTTGTTCAAATGCATCTGCTCTACATTTAAACAGTTCAAATTTATCAAAAGAAAATTGAAAATCTTTGTATGTGAATGGATCAGATTTTTGAATATTAATTTTACCCAACATTGATCCTTTAACTTGAATTAATTTTGATTCACGTAATGCTGGATTATCGATAAATGATATTTCAATGTTTGATGTTTCAATGTGAACCACTACATTTGAACCACTTGATTTTTTATTCTTTTCTTCCAACATTGCCTTAACTGGTGATTTTAATGGATCTCTACCAAAAAATGGATGTTGATCTGATGATGATGCTGCCGCTGCTGTTAAAGATGGAGATGAAATTGGTGAAATCTCTGATAAAGAAGATAACGCTTTAATACCAGGTAAAATGAAATCAATCATTGAAATTAATGATTCTGGTACAACAACACCTCTAAAATTATCCAATAATATTTTAACTTGAGTATCACCATTTCTTTTTTCAAATATGTAGGCTTGTAATTCTTTTTTTTTCATGGTAGTAGTAGTTGAATTACCACCACCGCCACCACTACTACTATGATGAATAATACGACGAAAATGATTATTTGTTGATTTTCTGGTATCAGTTAGATCAATTGAACCCAATGATAATGTTGTATATTCATTTCCATTTTCATATTCAATCAATGAAAATTCAAATTCATCAATTTCAAAGGAAACTACAGATTCTTTGTTTTTTCTAAAAAATTCCAATGAAATTTGTGGTAAATGAAATGAGATTTGATCTTTAATTTCAAATTTTGATGATTTTAACACATTTGAAGTTGAATTTGCTTGAGTTGATGGAATTTCAAAACTATCAACGCCACCACCATTGTTATTGTTATGTTGATGTTTATTTGAATTTGCAACATTTAAAAAATTTTGATATAAATTATCCAAATTTAATTGATTAATAATTTTTCTATTATTTCTTTTCTTTCTTTTCTTTTGTTTAATACTTGGTTCAATGAGAGATTTAATGATTGAAATTATTAATGTATATTGTTGATCTGAAATTTTCAATGCAATTGGTGAAATTTCTCCATCAACTTTTTGTTTTGGTTCAATTTGACTACTACCATTACTGCTAATGTTTGAACAATTTTCAGATTGGTTATCATTGATAATTGAATCATCATCAACAATGGTATTTAAAAATGATTCAATATTTACATGGATATTAATTCTATTTGAAATTGGTTCAATTGAATTTTCTTGGACTTTACCACTTTGAAATTTACAACTATGGAAATTAATTGAAGATGCATAAACAAATACTTGTTCTGATGATTGTTCGGAACCAAAAGCGTTTTGATTTACTGTTTGATATTTATTAAATACCGAAATATGACCAAGATCAGCGATTATAACAAATGGAGAACAATGATTTTTTGGAAATATAATTCTTGGTGTATTTACATCAATTTCAAATAATACTCTTTTCTTTTGATTTATATGACGTGTTGACATTATTTCAACTGCACCTTTTGCACTATCTGAAATGATTTGATCAATTTGATTTGGTGCAAATTCTTCAAAATAATCAATAATTCTATCAACCAATGATCTTACCAATATTAATTTAACAAAACTCATTCTAACACCAATCTTTGTATCAAATATTGGTAATTCTGATGTTGATTCTGATGGTAATTCTGATTCTGATTCTGATGGTGATGATGATGGATCATTATTAAATTGTTGTTCTTGTTTATCTTGTTTTTCAAATAAAGTTGTAAATGTTGGTTCTTCTTGTTGTTGTTGTTGTTGTTGATCATCGTTGATTAATTTACCAATTACAGAAGTTGTTGGAGTTGATTTTATATTATTCTTTAAAGAATAAACATAAAATTCAATTATATGCTCACCATCTGTACCAAATAATGGATTTAAATCTTTTGAAGCATCTTTTGAAATATCGGTTATCATGAGATTACCCAATTTAAATCTCATCATTGATGATTGTAAATCTATATCAAAATTAATTGATAAATCTGAAACTGTCAGTTCAAAAAATGATTGATCATCTTCATTTAAATAAACTACCAATGATTTCATTTTCGTTGTAATTATAATAATTGAATTGGTTTTATCAACTTGAAATTTTGATTTTTCAAATCCTCTATTTAGATTATTAAATTGAGGTGGTTGAGCTGGAGGTGGTTGTTGAGATGATCGAGGAGGAGGAGGAATAGTAGTTGAAGTATTGATTGTTGTTTGTGAATTTATATTTTTTTCATTTCTAATTTTTCTATTTTCTCTTCTTTTTAAAACAGTTTCAACAATTGTTTTTTCAACTTGTTCAACTAAATTTATAATTTTGATTATCAATTTCTTATTGATATTTATAAACAGAGTGTTGAATGAAACATCAATTTCCTGTGATATACCAGTGTATTGAGGAGAATTATTTTGAACAGATGAAATTGAAATTTTAATTAAATGTTGTTCACCACATTCACTATCAATTTTTTCTTCTTCCATCACATTACCATTATCACGATTATTATTTGAAGAATTTGCTAAATATTTAAAATTTTCATTTTTAAAATTTTGATATAAATCTTGAATTAACAATTTCTTTAGTGATAAATGAATTGTTGTATCAAATGTACGTTTTAAAACTTGAGCGTTTATATCTGATAAAATCAATCTAATAAATGGACGACAAGATTCAACAACTTGAAGTGATACAATCGGAATTGAAAATGAAACTTCTAAAATTGTATTATAAATCATTAAAATTGGTAATTGATCTTGAGTTTGTTCTAATAATTCATTGGTAGTAGTGGTTGTGTTATTTTTATTTTCTTCTAAAATGTTACTATCACCATCAATTATATTAGGATCATGAACAAATGTTTCAATATTAATTGAAGATTTTGATTTATCAATTAAAGTTTCATCAATTGTTATTTTTTCATCACCACCACCACCGCCACCACCACTTATTAAATGAGATGAAATTTCTGGTGGATCATTTTGAAGAGTACCAACTATTTTAATTAAAATTTCGATTGACTTTGGTGATAAAAACATATTAAGACAAGGGAGTGAACCAAATAGTTTTAATTTTGTTAACAATGTTTGAGATTTGATTATACATTTGTAAATTTTAAAGTTGATATCAAACTTTTCTACCAATTGGATGGATTCACCTTGGGATGCAATATAAAATTGAATATTTAATAATTTTAATTCGAATAGATCATAAAGATACTTGTTTACATTTTCTTCATCATGCAAATTAAAATTATCAAATGAAGTTGGAGATCCATTATTTGATTGTTGCTGTTGTTGTTGTTCATTTAATGTTTGATTATTTTTTAAAATGGATGAAATTTCAATTTCTTCAGATAATGAATCACCACCATGGTTTTGTTGATGATGATCACTATTTGATGGTTTTTGAGTGACAACACTTTGTAATGAAAATGAACCTAAATCCAATACTAATATTGGTGAAGATGGAATTGTAAAGCTTTCTGGAATTAAAACGTGTGGAGCATTTATATTTATATCCAAATCTACAGATTTATGATTTTGCAGTTCATATTGAATTCTAAGTGTTGTTTTATCTTTGAAAATTTTTATTTGATTTCTAGCAGCTTCTTCAATTTCCTTTAGAGTATCAGAAGGTGCACTTCCAAAGAATTCCAATATTGCATCCATCATTGATTTATTATAAACAACTTCCAATGGTAATGTTTCAATAAATATTGAAAAATCTGAATCTGATTGTAATGGATTTTGTTGAAGTGTCATTGAAAATAATGGTTGTCTTATATCATTTGTATCTTCGTATTCTCCACCTGAATCTTCTTCGTCGTCATCATTATCATCATCGTTAGTTGATAAATAATCTTCATCATCTTGTTCTTGTTGTTTTTCTTTTTTCAAATTTTCAACACTATTTAATGAACAATCCAAAGTCTTATTACAAAGTTTTTCTTGTTTAATTTCTTCTTTTTCCTCCAAATTTTTATCGATTATTGGTGAACTATCCTTATGTTGATGTTGTTGTTGATGTTGTTGATGTTGTTGTTGTTGTTGATTATAATTATTTGAAGGTGAATTTGAAGTAGTTGGAGTTGAAACAATTGATAAATAATCTTTATTAATATCTTCAATACCTTCACTATTATTATAAGATGAAATTAATTTTGAAGAATTTATAAAATTACCACCATTACCACGTTTAACGATTGGTTTCATTAAAATTGGAAATTGAGTATTCTCTGTAAAGAAATCCCTAACATATATTGTTTCTAAAATTGCTTGTACATATAATGAACCAACAAACTTATCAACTCCGACCGACATTCTAACCAATTCAATTAGTAAATCAGCAGATTTATTTGACGATGATATAGTTGGAGAAAAATGAGTAGTTGGTGAAGTTGGGGGTTTTAAACGGAATGCAATTGAACCACGATTCATTGTAAAATTAATTCTAGTTTTAACATAATCTTTTGGATAAACTATATTCTTTGATGTTTGATGTTCATCATATTCAATAGTTGAGTAAAGTTCTCTTTTTTGTTGATCAGTTAATTCCAATGTATTTAAAATTGTTGAATTTTCATCATAATCATCTTGAATTTGATTTGACTTTGATTTATTACCACTACCCCATCCTAACCATTTAAACCATCCATTATTATTTGAACTATTATTATTATTTACAGTTGATTTATTCTTTTTATCAATTATTTCAATTTGTTTTTTACTACTATTTACACTATTATTATTATTATTATTATTATTATTATTATTATTATTGGATATTGATGAAGAAGATGTTGATGATTCTTTATTGTTGCTACTACTATCACTACTATTATTATTACTTTTTAATTTTGGTGATAAAACTTTTGGTGGAGTTGTTGAAATTATATTTTTATCATTTTCAGCTTTTAATTGAGCATCTGCTAATGATCTAAAATAAACTAAATCTTCAAAACTATATTCTCTTTCCAAATTATTTAATCTATTTAAATTTGATTCTGAAATTGCGATACCAGATGATTTATTTCCACCACTACCAGAACCAACTGTATTACCAATATTACTCTTTTTAAACAGTTTAAATAAATAAATGTAATCCAATCTGTCTTTTCTTCGTTTATCAAAAAATTTTGGAGTCCATTTTTTAATTTTATCTTTGACATCTTCCAATACACAAGTTGTTGCAAAATTCCAACGATCTCTTGCTGTCTTTAATATACCATTGTTTGATTTTGGTTTAAATTTTCTATATTTTTCACCTTTTTTCAACATTGTAAACCAATCTACCAATGCTAATATACCTGAATATTGTTTTGATTCTAATTCTAAATTAATTTCATCAAATTCAAAATTTGCTGTATATAATGGTATATATTTATTTGGTATAATTGATTTATTTATTAATAACTAAATCGTAAAAAAAAAAATCTGGTTAGTAGTGATCACTAAATATAATTATTATTATTATTATTATTATTATTATTATTATTATTATTATTATTATTATTATAGGTTACATACTTTTAATGAACCACAAACTGGATGTAATAAATAGTTATGTTGTGACAATGATGATTGATCTGTTGATAATTTTGTTGGTATTAATTTTGTCATTAATGATTTAAATTCGTTGATTGATTTATAATTTAAATTTGGATCTTTTGTGTGAGCATCCCAATAGATCGATAAATTTTGAAGATTAATTAATTTGTGTACCAATGTATGTGGAGTATGAATGAATGAAGGTTTCCATTCCTCGTTACATGACTGTGCCAATAAATGTTCCAATGTAACACCAAAACAATATGGTGACTCAGGATTTGTAATACTATCTTCGAATCTAACGTGTACATTGTAAATCATAATTTGTAAATTATCAACAATTTTATTTCTTAATTTCTCTGTAAATGATGATGCTGTTGATGTTGATTGTGTTTCTTCACCTGGTTGATTTTCAACAATATTTTTATAAATTTCGTCTTGATCTTCTTCTTCTTCTTCATTAAATTCTTCTTCCTCTTCTTAATCTTCTTCATCTTCTTCATCTTCTTCATCTTCATCATCTATAAATTCATTTCTATTTAAAAATTGATCATCATCGTAATCACGTGCTTCTTGAAATAATTCGTCATCATCATCGTCATCCATTGCTGTATCATCTGTATTTACATTTGTATCATCATCTCTAGTAGTTGAATCATCTTCATATAATGATGATGATGAAGATGTTTGAATTGGTGAATTATTATTTGATTGTTGTTGTTGTTGTTGTTGTTGTTGTTGTTGTTGTTGTTGTTGTTGTTGTTGATTTAATTGTCTTTGCTTTTGTTTTTGTAATTTTAGTTCATTTCTTTTCGCTAATTTCTCTTTTTGTTTCTCTTTAAATAATAATTTTCTCTTTTCTTTTCTCTCTTTTAATTCTTGTTGTTTATTTTTCTTTTCTTGTTTTAAAGCTTCAAATATTTTCAACTTTTTCAGTTTCTTTTCAAATAATAAATCTTCATCTTCTTCATTCCATTGTGATGTTGATTTTGGTGATGCGGTAATGTAAAGTTGATCTATTATCACAATGACCGGTTCAGTCTTTAAATTGTTCCATGGTATTTTTATTGATAATTTACCAAGGAATCCTTCTTTAATTGTAAATGGTAGATTCAATTTCTCCAACGCCTTACTTTTTAATTCTAAATTTTCCAATGAAACATTACCGCTCCAAATGCTTATATTTAAATTGTCGGTATTTAATGCTTTGATATATTCTTTTAAATAGTATGTGAGTAAATTTGATACTAATGATTCAAACATGTTGGTGTTTGTATGTATGTGTGCGTATATGAGTGTATTTAAGAGATTCGTGTACAGAAAAAATTGTCTATATATGTTTGTGGTGTATGTTGAAAAAATAAATTTAAAAAATTCAAAAAAAAAAAAAAAAAAAAAATTAAAAAAAATTTAATTTAGTTTGTGAAGGTGAAATTTGAACCGTTTTATTTAATTTTTATGTGAACCAAATATAGTAATTTGTTGTGAATTTATTTGATTTTTTTGTTTTAAATAAATTTAAGAATACTCAAAAAATAGATTGCTCAAAGGTTTTTTTTTTTTGTATATTATATGTATCACCGAAATTTGATAAAGATGTTCAATTTTTTTAATTTATTTTAAAATAAGTTTTTTTTAAGTATTTTTTTATGTTATTTTTAAGTATTATGTTTAATGATCATTATTTCCAATTTCAAAAACATTGCCTGGCTAGCTCAGTCGGTAGAGCGCTTGACTCTTAATCAAGTGGTCGGGGGTTCGAGCCCCCCGTTGGGCGAATTTTTCCTATTTTTTCTTTCCTATTTTTTCTTTCCTATTTTTTCTTTCCTA
>JACAFY010015228.1:0-17149 GCA_015252635.1 Dictyostelium capitatum | reverse complement strand
ATTCATTTATTCACATATAAATATAATAGTGTCAAGGATATATTAGAATATTCATTATTATCTAAACGTTGTTTTAAAATATTTCAAAATTTAATTATATCATTACCACTCAAATTCATATTCCCAATAAATAATTTCATAAAATATATAATAAACAATGATAATAATAATAATAATAATAATAATAATAATACAACATATATAAATCAATTAATTCAGTATAAACATATTGAAACAATTAAAATACAACGTATAGAAGGATTAATGTCATCTTTTTATTATCTTGTCGATTTAAAAAATAAAAACAATAATAAAAGAAGAAAATATGATAATAGTAAAGGCAAACAAAAACAAGATAAATATGAAGAAGAAGGAACATTTATTACTCAAATTTATAAACATTTTTATAATTTAGGAGATGTAAATAACGGAGGTAGAGATCAAATCATATTTTTAAAAAGAATTTTAAATTATTATTGTCCTTGTTTAAAAGGAGTAACAGTTTTAGGTGGGGAAATATATAAAGGTACTTATACATGTGATGATTTTTTCAAATTTAATAAATTATTATTATATTGGGATCAATATGAATTACCATTATCAAATGATGAATTTATACCCGATAAACTACAAAATTTACAATTTTTATATGAATATTCATTTTCATTTATTTCAAATTTAAATCCAACTAAAGTTTATATTTCATCATCTGGTGATGAAATGCAATTAGAATTACAAAATATAAATAATATATTAAATTTCAAATCAATTAAATCAATACATTTTGATGAACATTTAACACCAACATCATTTATAACTAAAGTATTTCAATCAGAGTCATCAAATAATAGTAATTCAAATTTACAAACATTATATTTAAATTTACGTTTACGTGATGAAAATACTCTATTTAATAGTGGGATTAATTCAAATAAAACAATTAAAAAATTAATATTAAAAAGATTTCATCAACCAAGTTCAATGATAACCAAATTCCTTCAATTAATAAAATCAAATTCAACGATATCAACATTGTGTTTACATTATTTCAATATTGAAAATTCATATCAATTATCACCATTAATTCAAATGAAGAGTATTAATACTTTATATTGTAACCGGAGATACTGATAGTGTTACATCTTCATCATTGTAATTATAATTCAAATATAAAGAAATTAGTTATTTATGATCAATATTAATATCAAGTAGTTATAATAATAATGAAATGGTTGATAGTAAACATTTAAAATTACTTCATAAATTTAAAAATTATTAATAGTTTACATACAACACAATATTATAATATGTAGTAGTAGTTGTTTTATTTTATTTTATTTATATTTTTTATTTTTATTTTTATTTATCATTTAATTCTTGTAATTTTTTTAATAATAATTCATTTTTACCACATTCAATTTCAAATTCTTTTGTTAATTTAAAGTAATTTCTTTCTTGATCTAACAAAGTCATATATTGATCGGATAAAGTATTATGACGTAATTTTTCAATATTCCATTTTGATTCTGATTTATCTAATACTTGTTGAATACCATCGATAATTTGATCCATTGATTTAATGAATAATTCTTTATTATTTGCAGAAGTCATAGCAGCAGCATAATTTGATTGAATTGAATTTAATATGGATAATTCATTCTCTAAGATTGTACGTTTATCTTCATATGTATTATAATTTGTAAAGTATTGACGTGTTTCAATATATTTTGATGAAGATTGTTCTGAAAGTTCAACAAATTGTCTTTGATATTGTAATAGTTCAGCACGTGATGGTAATTCATCTAAGAAACGTTGAATTAATGAAATATCTCTATTCTTTTTATTGAGTAGTAATTTTAATTTTTTCAATTTCAATACATCACTATCAAATGCTTGATTAATTTGTTCTTGTCTATCTGTATCTTGTGAATCTTGTAAATCTGATTGATCTTGTTGTAACAATGCTTCAATTTTTTGTTTATATTCTGACATTTGACGTTTACAAGATTGTTTAAATAAATCTTCTTGTGCAACCAATGTTTCATTTAATAATACTAATGAACGTAATGCTTGTAATGCTTTTGTATTTTCTGGTGTTTCTAATGCATCTAATTTTTCAGTTTCCCTTATAATACGTTCATTAAATGCTTGTTTTTTTGAAACTAATAATTGTAATTCTTCCAATTCTTTTTGACGTTCATCATGTTGATTTATTATAACTTGAAGTTCTTGATTTTTTTGTGTAATTAATTTTTCAAGATTATTAATTTTTTGTCTATGTAATTTTTCACCCATCATTTTACCACCATCTGCATTATTTGAAGATTCCATATCACCATAACGTTCGGATAAATTTGTAATTTCATCAGATGGTAAAAATGATTTCAATACACCACCACTTACTTTTGATGATGATGATGATTGATCACCTTCAATACCTTTCATACCTTTCATCATTTGTTTAATTCTTTTTTCTTCTTCTTCTTGTTCACCAGTATTTGAACTTCCATCTCCAGATTTACCACCACCTAATGCACTTTCTAATTTTTTAGCAGCTTCACTATTTTCATTTGCTGGTGTTGTTGGTAAACGTGATATACGATGTAATTTACCATATTCTAATAATGTTTGAATTGGTGTTGCTTTTGTATTACCACGTTTAAATTTACGTGATGGTTTATAACGCTTTTCAACATTTTCTATAAAATTACAAGATTCATTCAATGATTGTTTCATTTCTTCATCAATTGGTGCTATATAATCTTTACTAAACATTGACATTGAATACATTCTTAATAAATCACCAGTTTCTTCTCTTGTTTCAATTACTTTTGCAATTAACCATCTAATAATTGGAAATATAGTTACAAAATTTAATTTGGTAATATGTTGTGCTTGTAATGGGAATGGACATTTCATTCTATTTAATGCTTTAATTAATTCTTCTGATAATGGACTGTAGGGTGATTTCATTTTTATATTAATATAATGGCGTATATATTTCATTATTATTAGTGAAAAACAATCAATCAAACTTACATTTTTTGTTTAATATTTAAATTTTCTTGAAAGAATAAATCTGCATCAACATCAACATTTGAAGCAGTAATTGACCATGCCATACCACCAACAACTTTATCAAATGGTGATAAACCAGATATACGTGCTCTAAAATAACCACCTGTAACTAATAATTCTATAATTTCTTGATATTTTTGTTCTGCTTCACCATCAATCATTTCTGATAATTCACCTTCACGTGCATTTGCAATTTTACCTGGTGTAATTGTACCACGTTTTGTAAAACTACTTAAATCAGATGATGAATTATCATCACCACCATCATTTGCAAAAAATATACTCTTTCTTTTCTCCATAGTCATCGATTTATGTGATAATATCTATAAATAAATAAATAAAAAAATAAATAAATAATGAAATTTATAACAATTTTAATTATTTGTTTAATTTATTTATTTAAATTTAATGAAGCATTGGCTTTAAAACCTGCTCAACTAACACCTGCTCAATCAATTATTCAAACATTATATGGAACTCAAAATTATGCTGATCCATGTACATATCCAGGTAATTTATTTACATGTTCTGCAAGTGGTACAGAGAATGTAATAACAGCTATTTCTATTACTAGTGGTTCAGGTAGTATAACAAATTCATTTGAAGCATTTGTAGATGTAATTAGTATTACAGTTAGTTCAAGTGTTTCAGTACCAGCAATTTGGACTAATATTAATTTATTAACTAAACTTCAATCATTGTATGTTAGTAATTTTATTACATTTATTTATTATTTATAGTAGTAACTAACAAATTAATAAAATTTTCAAATTATAATAGATCTATTGGTATGCAAAGTACTGCTTTTCCAGCAAATGTAATTTTACCAACAACTGGAAAAAATTATGAAATTACATTTGTAAATATTAAAGTTGCAATACCAGTTAGTTTCTTTGCATCTGGTGATATGTATAGTTTAAATATTCAAAATTCATCACCAGGATTTTCATTACCAGCTACTTTATTAACTGTTAATACAAACTTTCAAGTGTTACAAATACCAGTAAATTCTGCATATTCATCATTACCAAAAAATATGAATACCCATTGGACTGCTTTAACGGATATTTATTTATCAGTTTATAATGATAAAAATGTAGCTGGTTATGCAACTACACTTCCAACATTTGATACCCCATTCACCAGTTTAAATAATATGGCAATTTATTTTATGTATGATACAGAAACAAACCTTCAAACATATACAATACCAGATTCAATTATAAATATAGGTAGTGCAAGTTATTTGGGTATTTATGGAAAAGGTTTCAATCTTCCATCTAGTAAAACAATAAACTTTTCAAATTACAGAGATAGTACATGGTTGTATGTATTTAAATATATATTATTATTAATTACTTTAAACAAATATACTAATATATATATACCCATTACCATTTTAATATTTTATTAGTGATTTTGAGAATATAGGATTCTTAGATCAATGTATATCAACACCATGTTTAACATTTCCAGTTAATACAGAGTTGACTTCAACTGGTAATAATATAAATGTTGCATTTATGGATTTTACAAATATGTCAATTACAAGAATTAGTGGTAATCAATTATCACAACCTTTACCAAATCCATCATCTCTAGACTTTAGTAAAACAAATATGCTTATGTTAGTTAGTTCATTATTTACAGGGACAATTCCAAGTTCATATTGTAACCTGAATGCAAATTCATATCGTTTATATGATAATTCTTTAACTGGTGTTGTTCCAACATGTTTTTCATGTGTTGGTGCTAATATGGATGGTACAAACTTTTTATTTGGTCCCGCAAATACAAATTCATTTACTGGTTTTACATCAACTTCAACTCCAACATCATGCCTAACATATACAATGGGTGATATTCCTTCCAGCGCTGTTATTAGAACAAATCAAAATACTATTATAACTATATCAGGTACTGATTTTGGATGGTCAAGTCAAATATCAGCAACACCTTCTCCTGCACCAACTGTATCTATATTGGTACCAAATAGTAAAATCACATTGACAATTCCAAAAGGTGATGGTACAAATAAACAATTATCAGTAAAATTTGGTGGAAATTATCAATTTACCAAAACATTTACATATAGTTACGAAGCACCTGTATTAGTATCAAAATATTATTGGACTACACTCAGTGGTAATAATGTATTTACATTAATTGGCACTGGTTTCAGTTATATAAATTCAAATATAATCATAATAAATGGAAATCAATATACTGTACCAATTGCTGTTACCTCAACAATTGATCCATCAAAAGATCAAATTAATTTACCATTTTCAGCAACTTCATCATTTTCACCTGGTAATTCATTGGTAGTTGCAGTTAAAGTAGCTGGTCAAACATCAAATACTGTTAATTTCATTTATACAACTCCAATTTCAATGGTAACAAAAGATTTGTATTCAATTGGTGGATCAAATACATTTGATGGTGTATTTGGGGTATCAAATAATGTTGGTGTAAAACTTTCAATTAATGGTATTTCTTGTACTGTTACTTCTCTTAACCAAGTTTCAATATCATTTAACTATCCAATTATCCAAAATGGTATTTATGATTTGTTATTAAATATTGGTGGATTAGATTATAAAACTAGTGTAAAAATTGTAAATGCACCAGTTCCAACTCTTTCGAATACATATTCATGGAAAAATGGTGATATTTTAGTTTTAACTGGTACAAATTTTGGTTATGTTGAACCAAATCTAAATTTAGTTTTAATTAATGGTCAACCATTTACACCAACAATTGCAACTGCAGTATCTCCAGGACTATATCAATTAACATTTGATACTAATTCTGCAACTGCTTCAATAACTGAAGGTACATTATTCACTGCTCAAGTTGTTGTACAAAGTCAAGCATCAAAAATTGTAAATTTCAATTTAATTAAATCAATTTCAATGTCTACAAAAAATTTATACACAATTGGTGGTTTAACTACTTTCTCTGGTTCATTTGGTACTACAAATACATCAATTGTATCACTTTCCATCTTTTCAATAGAATGTACAGTAACTTCAATTAGTAAAACTAGTATTTCATTTAATTATCCAGGAATTTCAAATACTGGTAGTTATACTTTAAATATAAATATAGGTGGTTTATTATATACTACTATAGCTAGATATATTGCTACACCAGCACCAACACTTGTTAAATATTATTGGAAACAAGTAAATAATGTTAATGTAATGGTTTTAATTGGTACTACATTTAGTTACACAAGTACAAATTTGGTTACAATAAATGGTATAAATATTTATGGATCAGTTGCTACTGCATCTTTAACACCAGGTTATGATGAAATTACATTATTTGATCAAACAACATTAGGATATTCAAATGGTGATTCACTTGCGATATCTGTTAAAGTTGGTACTCAAACATCAAACGTTGTAAATTTTTGTTTAGTTCAACCAATTTCATTTGTAGAACCTGTTTTATTTACACTCGGTTCAGTATCAACTTCATTAAGTGGTGTATTCACAACACAAAATAAATCAGCTGTAACATTTTCAATTGGTGGTGTTCCAATTCAAGTTAATTCAATGACTTCAACTTTAATTAATTTTTCATACCCAATGAAAACTGCAGGTAATTATGATTTTTCATTAAATATTTGTGGTTTAGATTATTCTGGTTCAATTAAACAAATATCTTATGTTGCTGCACCACCACCAACAGTTTCAAATAAATATTCATTTATTAAAATTCTTACTCAAAATGTTTTAATTATAACTGGTACATCATTTGGTTATTATACACCAAGTCAAAATTCAGTTTCAATTAATGGTGGCCAATCAACTGTAACATCAATTGCATCTGCATCTCCAATTTTAGGATATGATCAAATTACAATTTTAGATAGTTCTGTAACTTCATCATTAACTTTAGGTTCATTATTCTCAGTTGTTGTTACAGTACAAGGTCAAACTTCAAATACTGTATATTTCAATTATATCAACCCAATTTCAATGATAACACAAGATTTATACACAATTGGTGGATCAATTACATTTGGTGGCGACTTTTCAACATCAAATACATCAATTGTAACACTTTCAATTGGTAGTATTGAATGTGAAGTCACATCAATTTCATCAACATCAATTACATTTACATATCCAATGTTAACAGTAGGTGATTATGATGTATTATTAAATATTGGTGGATTAGATATGTCAACAACTCAAGTAACAGTTATTAAATCACCTGAACCAACTCTATTATCTAAATATTCATGGGCTACTATTGGTAATGTTAATGTAATGGTTTTAACTGGTACTTCATTTGGATATTATGAACCAAATCCAAATTCAGTTTTAATAAATGGTGAATCAAATGTTGCATCAATTGCAACAGCATCATCAACTCCTGGTTATGATCAAATTACAATTAATGAAAATGCATTATCAAGTTTAACAGCAGGTGATTTATTTACAATTGAAGTTAAAGTATTAGATCAAACATCAGATGCTGTTAATTTAAATTTAATTTATCCAATTTCAATGACAACAAAACAATTATATACACTCGGTGGATCAATTACATTTAATGGTGTATTCTCAACATCAGATAAAGAACTTGCATTACTTTCAATTGATGGTGATGCATGTACAATTGTTGAATTAACACCAACTACTATTTCATTCACTTATCCAAGTTTTGTAATTGGTGACTATGATTTATATTTGGAAATTGGTTGTGTTGATTATTCAAGTACCGTTACATATATTAAACCACCTCCACCAACTCTTTTAAATAATTATTCATGGAGAACACTTATTGGTGGTGAAAATGTATTAGTTTTAACTGGTACAGGATTTAATTATCAAGATGTTAGTTCAGTTTTAATTAATGGTGTATCATTTGAATCAACTATTGCAGTAGCTTCATCAAAAGCAGGATATGATGAAATTACATTTGAAGATGATACTGCAACAAATTCATTTACTGAAGATGAATTATTCACTGTTGTAGTTGATGTTGATAGCCAACAATCAAATTTAGTTAATTTTAATTTCATTAAATTAATTTCAGTAAATTCAGTAACATTAAATACAACTGGTGGAGATGTTAGTTTTACAGGTGTTTATGGTACATCAAATAAATCTATTGTATCACTTTCAATTAATAATATTGAATGTACAATTAATTCAATTAATCCAACAACAATTACATTCACATATCCAGCTATTACAAATGCAGGTGAATATAATTACAATTTAAATATTGGTGGTTTATCATATTCTTCAATTGTAAAATACGTTGTTCCTGTTACACCAACTGATACCCCAACAGTTACACCAACAACACCAACTACAACATCACCAACTACTACATCATCATCAGATGATCAACCATCAAATTCAATTAGATTATCAATTTCATTCATTTTATCAACTTTAACATTTTCATTATTATTATTAATACTATAAAAAATTTTAAATAAAGACTACACAAGACTTGTGAAAATAAAGACAAATGTAATATGAAAAAAAATTGTTGTTTTATTTTTTACGTAAAAATTATTAAATATAAAAATTTATCGTATATTATTGTGCCCACAGTGTTAAGTTTTTAATAATCTCAACAAATTTTGTTTTGTTTGATTTGATGATCCGTAAAAGTCAATTTCACCTAATAATTTAACGGTTTTGTGTATGGTCAGTTTTTTTTTGTGTTGTTGAGATATTTATCAAAAAATAATTTTTTTAAATGAAATCGGAATCTATTATTTTTTTTTTATTGGAAATACTACTGTCATTAGAAAAACAACTTTTTATTTTTTTTATTTTTGTGTGATTCATATAATCCCGAACTAAAAATAAATTTTTTCAATCGTTAATAATATAAATAATAAAACAACCAAACTAAACAATGAATTTTATAACAGTTTTAATTATTTGTTTAATTTATTTATTTAAATTTAATGAAGCATTAGTTTTAAAAACTGCTCAATTAACAGCTGCTCAATCATTTATTCAAACATTATATGGAATTCCAAATTATGTTGATCCATGTACATATCCAACTGGACTATTTTCATGTGCTGTAAGTGGTACTGAATATGTAGTAACAGATATTATAATATCCAACTCCATTGGTGGAGATTTACCAATTTCATTTGAAGCATTTGTAGATGTAATTACTATTAAAATTGGTGAATCAATTACAGCATCTGGAATTTGGGAAAATATTAATTCATTAACTAAACTTCAATCATTGTATGTATTATTTATTAATTATTTATTTATTAACATTCATACATAATATTATTAACTAATTAACACACAATTTTCAAATTACTATAGATATATTGGTTCGCAAAGTATACCTATACCAACAAATACAATTTTACCTACAACATCTTCTTATTTTCAAATTACATTTGTAAATATTAATGTTGGTATACCTGATTGTTTCTTTTCAACTGGTGATATGTATAGTTTAAATATTATAAATTCAAATGCAGGATTTTCATTACCAACTACTTTATCAACTGTTAATACTAAGTTTCAAGTGTTACAAATGCCAATTAATTCTGCATATTCATCATTACCAACAAATATGAATACAAAATTGTTGGGTTTATTTAATATTTATTTAAAAGTTTATAATGATAAAAATGTAGCCGATTATGCAACTTCATTCCCAACTTTTGATACTCCATTCACAAAGCTTGATTATTTTGCCATTCAATTTTCATATAGTTCAAATTTTCAAACATATACATTACCAAATTCAATTATGAATTTAGGATCATCAACTTCTTTTTCAATTTCTGGAAACGGTTTCAATCTTCCATCAAGTGGTACAGTAGACTTTTCAAGTTATAAATCTGGTTCAGCTCTGTATGTATATATGCTATATTCACGATCACCACCAAATTCATACTAATACCATATCAATTACCTATTATTATCTTGTTCATTATTAGTGGTTTTCAGAAAGTAGGATTTTTTGATCAATGTACTTCAATTAAATGTTTATTGATTCCAGTTGCTAGAGTAAATTTACAATTTACTTCAAATAATATAAACATGTCATATATTGATTTTACAAATGTTACATCAATATCTGTTTTTGATAATAAATTATCACAACCGTTACCTACTCTATCAACTTTTGACCTTAGCAAAATATCATTATTTAGTTTAACTGGCTCACAATTTACAGGAACAATACCAAGTTCATATTGTAATTTTCAAGCAAATTCATATTTTTTAGGATTAAATCAATTATCAGGTATTGTTCCAACATGTTTTTCATGTGTTGGTGGAAATTTTGATGGTACAAACAATTTATTTGGTGGATCAAATTCATATAGTAATGGTTATACTTTAACTTCACCTCCATCAACATGTCCAACCTATTCAATAGATGATATTCCTTCTGGTACTATTTTTAAAACCAATCAAAATACTATTATAACTATATCAGGTACTGATTTTGGATGGTCATATCAAATTTTAGCAACACAACCCCCTGCTCCAATTTTATCAATATTGGTACCAAATAGTAAAATCACATTGACAATTCCAAAAGGAGATGGTTCAAATAAACAATTATCAGTAAAATTTGGTGGAAATTATCAATTTACCAAAACATTTAATTATAGTTATGAAGCACCTGTATTAGTATCAAAATATTATTGGACTACACTCAATGGTGATAATGTATTAACATTAATTGGTACTGGTTTCAGTTATATAAATTCAAATATAATTATATTAAATGGTGTTGAAATTACTGTACCAGCTGCTGTTACATCAACAATTGATTCAACAAAAGATCAAATTATTCTACCATTATCAACAACATCACAATTATCACTAGGTGATACAATGGTAATTTCAGTTAAAGTAGCAGATCAAACATCAGGAACTGTTAATTTCATTTATAATAATCCATTTTCAATGACAACAAAAGATTTATATACAATTGGTGGATCAATTACATTTGATGGTACATTTGGTGTACCAAATAATGTAACACTTTCAATTGGTGGTATTGAATATGCTGTAAAATCAATTACATCAACATCAATTACATTTACATATCCAATGTTAGCAGAAGGTGATTATAATTTATCATTAAATATTGGTGGATTAGATATGTCAACAACTCAAGTAACAGTTATTAAATCACCTGAACCAACTCTTTTGTCTAAATATTCATGGGCTACTATTAATAATGTTAATGTAATGGTTTTAACTGGTACTTCATTTGGATATTATGAACCAAATCCAAATTCAGTTTTAATTAATGGTGAATCAAATGTTGCAGCAATTGCAAAACAATCATCAACTCCTGGTTATGATCAAATTACAATTAATGAAGATGTATTATCAAGTTTAACAGCAGGTGATTTATTTACAATTGAAGTTAAAGTATTAGATCAAACATCAGATGCAGTTAATTTAAATTTAATTTATCCAATTTCAATGACAACAAAACAATTATATACACTCGGTGGATCAATTACATTTAATGGTGTATTCTCAACATCAGATAAAGAACTTGCATTACTTTCAATTGATGGTGATGCATGTACAATTGTTGAATTAACACCAACTACTATTTCATTCACTTATCCAAGTTTTGTAATTGGTGACTATGATTTATATTTGGAAATTGGTTGTGTTGATTATTCAAGTACCGTTACATATATTAAACCACCTCCACCAACTCTTTTAAATAATTATTCATGGAGAACACTTATTGGTGGTGAAAATGTATTAGTTTTAACTGGTACAGGATTTAATTATCAAGATGTTAGTTCAGTTTTAATTAATGGTGTATCATTTGAATCAACTATTGCAGTAGCTTCATCAAAAGCAGGATATGATGAAATTACATTTGAAGATGATACTGCAACAAATTCATTTACTGAAGATGAATTATTCACTGTTGTAGTTGATGTTGATAGCCAACAATCAAATTTAGTTAATTTTAATTTCATTAAATTAATTTCAGTAAATTCAGTAACATTAAATACAACTGGTGGAGATGTTAGTTTTACAGGTGTTTATGGTACATCAAATAAATCTATTGTATCACTTTCAATTAATAATATTGAATGTACAATTAATTCAATTAATCCAACAACAATTACATTCACATATCCAGCTATCACAAATGCAGGTGAATATAATCACAATTTAAATATTGGTGGTTTATCATATTCTTCAACAGTAAAATATATCAGTCCAGTTATTCCAACTGATATTCCAACTACTGAATCATCATCAGATGACCAACCATCAAATTCAATTAAATTATCAATTTCATTCATTTTATCAACTTTAACATTTTCATTATTATTATTAATAATATAAAATTTTTAAATAAAGCTAACATAACGGATTTAATATTTTACAAACTACTACATACAAATGTTTTTTTGTTGTAATATAATATTATTATTTGATATTTGAAATTCAAATTTTATTTTTAAATTGGAACGATGGTTATTTGATTAGAATAAGGTAGTGTCCTAGCACGTTTTATACCGTTTTGAGCATCTACGACACTTGTTTGACCAGAACTATCTCCGCTATTATTTTCTAATGTTGATTCTAAACACCACTTTATATTACCAACATCAAATTCTTGTGTCTTATTTTACGTGGTTTGTTAAAGGTATATATTTTATAAAAACGGAATTAATAAATATATTTATTGTTAATTATAAATAAGAGGAAAAGAATAAAGGTGTGGATGTGACAATATACATACTAATAAAGATATAACATCTTCTTCTGGCCTAGTTAATAAACCTTTAGATACTAATAAAGCATCATTACGATATAAACAAATGTAGAGTAAATCTTGACATTCTTCATTGAATAATATTGAACCAATACCAATTTCACCATCACATATATCATTAATTGAAATACTTATAAGTGGGAATGTAAAATTACTTTTGAAACTAACTTTATGTTGTATAGTTCTTACTAATGAAATTTCTTGACCGACATCATCAACATATCCTTCAGCAATCTTACCACAATCATATAAATCTTTTAATCTATCTTTTTGTAGCCAATTTAAATTTGTTGGCTCTTCAACTTTAATTGGAACTGCAAACTTATCATCACCTCTAGAAAATGACCTACCACTTAAATTTGGTATTTCATATTTCACTGGCAATTCTACATCTTTAAGAATTTCAATTTTAATTGATGATTCTAAATTACATGTTTCTGAACCTTCTGAACATATAAAAACTTTTTCTGGAATACTTGGATTCACTCTAACTGAAAATGGCTCTGTATAAACTGTAATTTCACCAACAGTTGAATAATTGTCTGGTTTTGTCACTAATAATTTTAACATTGATTTGAAATCATCGGCCAATTCAAATGATGCACCTTCATATATATTTGGTGTAATTTCATTTAAAGTACCATACACTTTGTAATACATTATTAATTTATTTCCAATCCAATCCAAATTAAATGTTGATCTGACTGTGAATAAACTATTTAAAATTGCTCTTGAGTCTGTTATATATTCATCATCATATGATTGAAACCATGACACCCTTCTTACGTAAAAATCAGTTAAATATCCTAAATCTGTTCTACAATAAGCACCACCTCCTCTTAATGCCTTTTGAAATATGTGTGTTTTGTAAAATAAATATAATAATATAATAATTAATAAAATTGTACGGATTTAATCATGAGATAATATTAAATGTATACATTACTTGAATGCCTATTCAGTTGTGATCAATAAATATAATAATTAATAAAATTGTATGAATAATTTAATCATGATATAATATCAATATTAAATAAATACATACCTTGCCAATTTAAATCACCAACACAAAATACATTATTTCGATTGAAATTATTAGTATTGTAACCATATAATAATTTTGAATGATCTTCACTGGTTGCAATTTCTTTTAAAGTAGATCTTTTACCATTATTATATTCTTGATATGTTTCTGATTGAAACTTATAAACCAAATCCATTCCAGGTTCATTTATAAACATACTATTTTGACCACCATGACCACTTGTCATTGTGTGTGATATCCAATTATGAATATCATAATAATCTCCATAATTTTTAATATATTTCCATATGATTTCATGTTTCGTTTGATTTAATATTTTAACTAAATCTTTGTCATAATATTGATAATTTGTTCTTAAATACCCATTTGAAGTTTGAATAAAATATTTTCCATTTATACCATTATGGTTCATTGCCATATAATAATGAACATTATTACCATTACCATCTAGTGTTATTTCATCTCTTGACGTTATATAACTACCTGCTATTTTATATGCCTAAACATGTATATATAATCATTGAATAACAATTAGAAAATAATTCCATTTTTTGTATCTCTCCAATTCTTTATTTATAAAAATACATACAATTTGTTGCCACTTTCCAATTTCATTTGCCCAATTATCATTCATTAATATTGTTCTACCAAAAAAATCTTCCATATCTTCAAAAGTTGTAATTTCATCCAACTCTACTAGTGTATTGTTAATAAATTTTGAATTGAAGTCCCAATTGTCTATTTTATTAACTTCATGAACTATATTATTTATTGTAATATCACCTTGCATTAATGAAAGTGAAACATAACAGGCAGCTACCTTTCCCTTCCAACAATTTACACGTTGATCATTAATAGTTTGTATATCTGCATTAGCATAAATTAAATATTTTGGAATAATTTTTAATTCTGATTTTGATAACTCAATACACATTGCATGTTGAGAATAACTATCACCTCCTTCTTCTGGAACGAATCTATCTTTCAATTTAGTTGGTGATTCTGGATATGAATGAATAACATGTAATCTGCATTTCACAACACACACACTATTAGTATTTGAGCATTAATTTGAAACAAATGGTTTTTAAATATTGTACTTACCCACCAAACTTGTTCCATATAAAGAATCCTTTGGCGTGACCTGAACCTGGTCCAATTTCTTTTTTATTTTTTAAAAATGATATATGATTAGAAAATTTACCTTTTTTATCAGGTGCATCATTATATGAAATACTATGATATTCTGAATTTTCAAATGATTGAATATATGTTTTGAATAAAGGTGATTCTTTTCTAAAATCTCTTATTTGAAATCCTTCTACTTGTAAAACTTTTTCTGATTCTTTTAAATTACTATCTGTGTAAATAGCATCTTGATTAATTAATTGATTTATAAACCACCAATTAACTTCTCCATCAGATGGAAAATCAAAACTTGAATTAACATAAATATTACTTGTTGTAATACAACGTGGTGGTCCATTTTTTGGTTGTGGAGTTTGTGCTATAGTTAAAGCAATTATATTTATAATAAATATTATAAATATTATTGATTTCATCATTATTACTATTAAAATTATAACAACACCGCATAAAAAGAATGACTAATTTTTTTTTAAAAAAATGCTCGGTGCTGTATAATACATTTTTAATCAAAGATATTTTTATTAGGCTGGTTTATGTTGCGAAGAAAAACTCTAATAAAAAAAAAAACCCTATTTTTAAAATTGCAAATTTATAATGGGCACTCACAATAAAATAATCACATTGAGTAGTTTTTTTTTTTTGATTAAAAACCACTTTAAAATAAAATCCAAATGAAACCATCTCAAAATCATTTTTTAAAAAAAAACAAACGAGGTCGTGTTTTTTAATGTGGAGATTTTTTTTCGTTTTTTTTTTAATCAATTTTGATTGGTCTTTTTTTTTGTACAATGCGAGTGCCAATATTTAAAATCATATGAATATTTTAAAATGTTGTTGATTTTAAATAAAAGCAAAAATAACATGATTGTGCTATGTTTTTTTTTTAACAATTTTTTATTATTTTTTTATTTTATTCAATAATAATAAAAAATGATAAAAATACAAATACTATTATTTGTTTTAATAGTTTATATTCAATCCATTTATTGTGGTGAGAATGTAAATAAATTTATAACAATTCCTTATGATAATAGTAATAGTAATATTTATAAATCATTAAATGATTTTTTTATTTCAAACACAAAAATAAAATCAATTAATAATGATGATCAAGAAACATTAATTCTCAGTACTGATGAACTTGGGTCAATTGAATATGATGAATCAATATTCACACCAAAATATTTAATATTACAAGATATAAAAAATAATATTAATTTATTTAATAATGGTAAATTAATTGAATTTGAAATTGTTTTCAACAAACAAGAAAATCAATTCAACTTAAATAATTACAATCACTCAATTATTCTAATTTTCAAAGAGTTACAACAAATTATATCAACAATTAATCCAATTCTTTCAGATTTCAATTCATCATTTATAATTCCATTCATAAATTCAGAAATTAAAGAATCAATTGTAATAATTAATGATTTGGTTGATTATCCAATTAATTTAAATGGAGTTGTAAATCAAAAATTATCAAATGTTATTTCAAATTTAATTTTCCGTTCATTGAAACCACATTTATACAATGTTTATTCATCATATAATGAATTATTAAGTGAAGAATCAAAATCATTTGTTAAAGGTGTTATTAATTTTTTAAACTATAAAATTTTTAATGTAAGTGATATACATATAATTTGTTTTTTAATTTTTCCGACTTTTTCTGACATTTTTCAACTGGTTAATTTCGGTTTTTTTTTATTTTTAGATTTCATTTTTAAATTTATCAACCAACGATGATGATAATGGTAAACAACAATCAACACATGATATTCTTGATTTAGATAATAATATAAAGTAAGTAGTAATCAATCAGCATATACAATATATAGTATGACATAATATACTAATTAATAAAAAATAAAAAAAAGATTATTTTTAAAAGATTATTCATTGTTAGGTAAAGGTGGTGAAATTTCAAGATTATTAAGTTCAATTGAAAATATTGGTGTATTAGAATTTAAATCATTTATAAATAAATTAAGAACATTACATAATAACGATGATGAATTATTAAATATTTTAAATGCAAATAATTTATGTGATAGTAATCAAGATTGTTTTGGTGATTCCGAT